>PYHW01009617.1:1192864-1204196 GCA_013186435.1 Turdus rufiventris
GGACCAAAATTTTAGTCAAAATGGTGTGGCTTATAGTCGTGAAATTACTGTAATCATAATTTGACTGCTTCCCTTTGATATTCTGGGACTTGAGATGAAAGACACCAGATAGAAGGAAGCAGTTTCTTAGTCAAATGATTTTCAGGATCAAGACAGAATTTTGCCTTCAAAACTTTTTTCTGCTTGTGATGCCTCAACTTTCTTGCTTTCTTTCTTGTTTTAATGGTGAAGATTTTATTAAAAATTCAATCCGAATGTATTCGCAGATGAAAATATTTGATTCTTGCCCTATTACCTGGATCATGATTGCCCAGTCCTATCCAAGTCCATAGCACTCTTTTGGTCTTATCAGCTCTCCAATTAACCCAGCAATTTCTTTTTGGCTCTCAGATGTATGTATCATAATTCATTTCCAAATTACTAGCCTTTAACAGAGAAAAGCTGTTACTTTTATATAATTCCAGAGGACAGTCAGCCATTCTCTTCTCCCTTTTGTGCAACAAAAACTTTATGCTCCCATGTGAAGTTAAAAAAATGATTTTTGTCTTCCTATTTCATCAGAGGATGCTATGAGGGGATGCTTGAAACCCAGGGAATATGTAGAAGAGCAACAACAACCTGCAAAGAAACACATTCCAGTAGCTGACCATTTGCATGTATTAATAATTTCAGTGAGGCCATCTGAAAGATTAATTACTTGGCAAAAATAAAATTAACAACTTGGCTTGTTTGAATGCTTCCATAGTGAATGAGTATGGCATATGGAGATTGAGAAACAAGGTCAGACTCTCTTATATCCAGCTCTTGCTTACCTGTGGCCTGGATACTTGGTATAATATTTGTACCACTGCTGTTTCTTGAAGCATCTTTCAAAAAGCTCAATGAGGAATTTTCCGACAGTTTTGTATTGAAGACTTTCAGTTTTTGAAATCACAAGAATGTTTCAGATTGGGTTTTTTTGTTGTTGTGGGTTTTTTTTGTTTTGTTTTTTTTTTGTTGTTGTGGGGGTTTTTTTTGTTTGTTGTTTTTTTTTTTGTTTGTTTGTTTTGTTTGTTTTGTTTTGTTTTTTGTTTTGTTTGTTGTTGTTGTTTTTAATTTAACATTTTTGAAAGGAGTTTTTGGTTCCAGCTCAGATTTTTGACCAAAGAGACCAGCTGGACCTGAAAATCAAACAGCATGGTGGCCAAGGATTTAGCCAAGGAAGCTGGAAGTCACATAGAAGCCCTTATTCTGACTCTGTTCTTAGAAGCCAAGATTTTTCTCAGGGTTTTTGGTAGTATTTTGTTGGGGTTTCTTTTTTTTTTTTTTTTCACCAGTTGAAATACTTTCTTAGTCTTGACTAAGGAGAGTTGTGGGGAAGAGGGACTATTACACTTTGTAGGAGCTGTCTCAATAGTTGTCAAATGAGGAGGAGATTGGCTGCGTAGGCCTGCTAGAGCACTCACCTGGGATGTGGGATGTGGCAAACACAGGAACAAGAACAAGGACTTCCCCAATCCAGACAAATGCCTATTTGTTAAACTTGAATAATTTCCTCTTGTTTTTGAAAAACAACTTTGACAGGTCTTGTTTTTTTTCCCCTCCAAAGGGCAATGATTCACTGTCTGACTGACTCAGAAGCTCATCAGTCTCACCCACCTCTGCCAGGGAATTTCTGCTGAGTTATCTTCCCTGATTGGTTCTTGCAGCTCTGGAAGTGAAGAGTTCCCTAGAATGTGTAGAAGCCATAAACCTCACTGAGATCATCTGATCAGCTTCACTCTATTAGCACTCTATTGAGCATATCTGTATGCTTTGGGCTGTCCAAAGTGGTTTTGGTGGAGAGTATTTGTACATGAGAGAACAGCAATGGGGAGATGTAGGATGATGTAAACCATCTGTAGCTTTCTGGTGTATGTTCTCAAAAAATTAGGTTCTTATAAAAAAATAATCTGTGATAAGGGGCCATCCTTGTTCTTTCAGGGAAACTCCAGAGGTGCTTAAAGGTCTGGGAGTGCTGCAATCATTCTTCTTGGTGCCTTGATGGGGCCACTCTCATGATGTCTGAAGGATACTCTAGGTCAATCAAGGCAGCCAGAGAATTTAACCCCAGAGGTGTTGGCAGAAAGGACTAAAGGACTGTCTATGCAGACACAGTGGCTTTGTCCTGAGCCTGCTCTGCCTCCAGTTGCGTTATGTGTGCTGTGTAATGAAAACTTTTGGCAACATGAGAAAATAGTATGGAAATAGTATTTTATGGCCATCTCTAGCCTGCTGCTCTCTTTTTTCAGAGCAGCATTTACTTCAGAGACAGTTAAAGCTGACAAGCCTTTGGCATCGGGGATAGTGAAAAGAAATGAGATAAAGTCTCATGCAAACAAGTGTTGGCAGTCAATGGAATTGTACTTCCTTTTTCCAAGGGCTGGATCTGGCATTGTGTCTTACAAGCCTTAAGAGATTTATTACCTCTTTGACTTGATCTGCAGCACAAGATTTATGGCCAACCTGAAAGTGCCCAGAAACAGCACTTCTCTCACTCTTTACCAGCACTCTATCCACCCCACACAAAAATGTTCACTAAGTCAGGAATTGGGCATCTCCCAGGCTAGTGAGCTCAGCTCTCTCCATGCTGGATGTACAAGGTTCAAAGGGAGGCCCTGTGCCCACACAAGGAACCCAGTGAATGGCTCCCTGAAGGAAATCTAGATGGAGAGGAATAACAGCTTCTCAAAGGCTGATCAAATCATTGCAAGGGTGTTCATACCTTCTTCTCATACAGAAGGGCCATGGCTGGCAGACCTCAGGAATGAGGGGACTTGCCTGTCTGGCTCTTCTGATATGTTCATGAGCTGGTGACCAGAAAGGATTTAGGGTGGGGACACGACTCTTCCACTGGCTACACAGTGAATTGAAAGTTCTTGTCCAGTGAACACCATGCCTCTTTTTTTTTGTTTTGTTTTGTTTTGGGTTTTTTTTGTTTGTTTGGTTGGTTGGTTTTTTTTTAATTATTCTTCACCCCAGTTCACCTCTACAAAGGCTCAGGACTTTAATTCAGAGATGCCCTATAACTGACATTTCTGTATTTTACAATGGTTTTTTTTTAGTGACAGAGACAGAATTATGGGGATTTTTATTGATAACTCCAGAAGTCCTTGTACACATCAGCCTTTTCAAAACCTAGAGAATTCTTCTCTGTAATTCCTAATATTCTCTTTAAGGCAAAATCTGCCTTAACATGCAATGCCCAGGCTCTATTGTGATTGACCTCATCTGTCTCATCCCTCCTCTGGGACTCTAGGTGCTTCCATAAAGCTGTGTATTCACCTGTGACCATTTCTCCAAGCCAAGGAATTAAGTCATTCTGACTAAACCTGATAGGGGGAGATACAGGATTTGGGGTTTGGACCAGTTTAGGTAGCTGCTAATACTGTTAGATGAGAGGGTAGGACTCAGGGCAGGAAAAAGAGAGTGGAGCAGTTCTTCAACTCGTGATGGAATGTCGAATGTGCCTGATTTGGATTTTCTAAAGTGCTGCACTCTTAAGTCCACCTGAGTTGATGGCTGCCTTGCCACTCACAATGTGGCTTAACTGAGTGGAAATTTATTTCCTGAGTGTACAATAAAAAGCACAAAGGTTACCGTATCTGTTAAATCACAGGGAAAAGGAAGAGCATGGGGTAGGGGGGTTAGAGAAAGAAACTTCCAATGCACACAGTTCATCTCCAGAGTGACAGAGAATAGGGAAAGGGTCATAAAGGGTTTCAAAGCAATTTATTGCCTCTACTTCATCATTACTGATATTTCCAAAGAACAGTAACAGCTGTGACTATTCCATTGCTTCACTCTTGTTGATTTTTTTGTTACTTTTTTTAATGTTAGCTTCACCACTTCTTTCATCTGCCTTTTATGCGGCTTTTTCCCCCACAATATTATTTTTTTGTCACTGAATTGCTGAAGACCCCCTGAATGCTTTACAAGGTGACAGTTCCTAAGCAATCAAGAAGAAGAACAACAGTCACACAGAATGACAGAAGCACAAAAAGGAGGGAAGAGAAGCCCTCCAGAGCTTTAATTTCACTTCCTTTATTTTGTCTGCTTGCAGGGGCAATATAAACAGGAGAAAAATGACAACAGACTGCTTCACTTCTAATGACATCGAACAGTTTGAATCTGAAATTGATGAGGAACTCAGAGAAACCACCATCAATTCCTCGATTCTTCTTTTCCCCCTGCCCTCCGTCTGGAGGAAGCTATCACCCAAGGTATGGCACAGCCAATTCTTCACCTCTATTTGTAGTCCCGGAATATCGTCTGACACGAACAAGAAAAACATAAGGTGAGTTAACATTCCTGCTATATTTTGAAGAACCAGCATAAAGGTTCAAATTTTTTGAAGTTTCATAATCCACATGACCTTCAGAAGACTTACCCTGTTGAAGAGATTCAGTGTTTTTCAAGGTCAGCTGAAGCACCACCTACAGTAAAGAAGTTGGCATCAATGCAATTACATCAATATAGAGCATGTTTTATTAACATAGAAAGGGACTTGCTGTCCTTTCAGGAATGAATCCTGCATATAGATCTTTCTGAAGGGAAAACAATGAATAAAGCAAATACAGACTTTACAGACATAAAATGTTCTCCTCCTAATGGAGAAACCTTTGATGGTGTTGAAGAAACTAGAATTTTTTTTTTTCATAAGATTTCCATTGCTAGAAAATGTTTTCCAAATGACATAGAATTTTTCCCCAGAAGCATTTTCTGCTGACAAGTGATCTAGTCATGCTGAATTTCAGGAAAACAAAGATGCTGATTGAGAAATTTAGACTTAATTAAAACCTGAGATGTTAAAGGAAATTCACTGTTCCATGTAGAATGTCCTGACTCACCAGAGTAGGATGTCTGTGTTACCACCTGTGTACAGAAGATCTTCACTGTTTCGTTTGCAAGGGTGATAAGGGAGGATTCAGAATGGGAAGCTGTAGGGTCTCTGGATGCTATTAAAAAAAAAAATTGCTTTTCCCCCAGAATTTACTTTCCAAATAGGAAATGCAGCCAAAGAGTAGACTTGCCTGGGCTCTTCTCCTTCACCCGCTTCATATCTTATAATTCCACAAGTAGGATTCATATCCATATTCAGCCACTTGAAAGTGGCTGGTGCCTGGACTGACAAGGGAGAGCAGGCTTTATTTAAGTGGCCAGATTTTTTCTAGTCCTCTGATTCACAAATCATAAATGCATTTTCATTCGGCACCATGAACCAGGAGATGGTGAAAACATGCCATTCTTTTGTAGGCAGGGCAGCACTGGCAATGAAACAGTTTTCAATAGTAGTGATAATTGAAATTTAAGGATCAAGACATTGGAAAGTGTTTTTTCAATAATCTTAATAAGGGATGATGACTGACTATGGTGAAAGCAACATGATGAACTGTAACTACAGTCCCTGGAAATTCTTCTTGGAAACTACCTCTTACTCGTTCCCCATCTTGCACCTCACTGTCACCTCCTCTTGGCTTAAAGAAGAATCACTGAGGCTTGCATTCATCTGAGAGACTCTATTTTTAGCTTCCATTCAAGTTGTTTGATGTCTCTTGCACCTTTTCTCAATAACAATAGAACTGCATACCATACTCCTAAATGCACTGAGAACCACAACTTCATCTGAAGCTTTATATTCCTGCTCATTCATAACTGTCAAGTTGAATAACAATATCAAAATATTCTCAGATTATTTATTTGATTCGAGCAACTAGAGGGAACTATAAGCCAGACATTAGTCCACAAGGGAAAACCAATGTGAGTTCTGCTTTGCTTAACTGATCCCTGACTTTGTTCATCTTGAAACTATTATGCCTAGCTAAAGCTCAGTGATACTTCAGCAAATATCCTTGCTCTACAGTATATGTCATGAAACTAGACAGTCATGCATGTATCTCAGCTAAAAAGCTCTCACAATAATTCTGTATTTTTAGGAAAACTTAATTTTCTGTTGCAGGCGACATATGATGGCAACCTGAACCCATCCAATACAACTGTACCATTGCTACTTTGCTCCCCTTGTGTGTATGTCATTATGACTTTTTTTCCTCCTGGCCTAAAGTGGAATTTTCTGGGCCAACAAATCAGTGAAGAATTTGGTTGACAGTAGTTTTAGCCCAGTTTCTGTCATGACAATGTTTGGTTTTCCATCCACTTATTATACCATTACTACAACCTGCCCTGTTCTTAATAATCACACAGTTTCTCCAGCTTCTCTGATGCAAAAGGGTGACTCTTCAGTGCACATATATACCTAGCTCCTGGCCACTTAGAGGCACTCTGGGCTTTGCTCTCTTCCTCTGTGGCAATTTTGATATTAGTGTGACTGAGTACCTTCTTCCTATCTCTGGGATGTGTGTGTATAAAGATGATCTTCTGCAATTTAGTTTATCTTCTGCTAAAGCAGACTATAAGCCAAGTAACTGCTTTTCACAATGCCATTCAATCAGTTGTGTTGACACTCTGGTGTCACCTTTGTGACAGCTACTTCATAGAGATAGCAGAATGCTGGTAGCCAATTAGATTTTGCTGATAGTGATACCACAGAGTCTGTCCAAGGGGGAGACTGTGCACACCCACAGCTTGACAATAATAATGTATTAATGTATTTGAAATGGCAAAGCCAGAAAGGTTAATTTAGCAATCTATTACAGGTAGCTGCATATGTACAATCCTATAGCAGGGTAGTGGCATACAAAGGACTAGACAGTCTTTGAGGCTCTCAACTCAAACCATTTATACCAGAAAACTTTAAAAGTGTTAGTCTGGTCATAAATTATTTTCAGAAAATTAACTAAGAAGAACAAGCTTCATGGCTGAAATCTCTTCTCTCACAGGAGACCAGGGAGCAGCCACTCTGTCCACACTGCATTTGCCTTTCCTGTGACAGAGAAGCAGAAGCTGCTCTGTGCCATGTCCCCAGATGGCAAGCAGGTCATTTTCTCTCATGCGCCTTCTTACAAAGGCAGCAGGGAAATGCAAGAGGCTGTAAGCAGCACAATTTTTCTGGCCACCACAAGAGCCCTGTGTGCTGAGTCACCTCACACGTACTCAGGGAACAGCCAAGCGTGGCCGCTCAGACTGGGTGCTCTAAATCATTGTAACCTTTTGCAATGTTTTAAGTTTGCTACTTTAAAAAAGAATAAATCTATTTCGTTTCTACTTCTGAATTTCTGCTTTATACTCTGGTGTGCTCTTCGCAGAAGCAAAAACTATAGAAGTACTCTGAGGAGACAGGTTGTTTCTGTAGAATGAAATGAAAAATATTTCTCATGGTTTTTCTGGAATAAGGACGGAAAAATTCTGATCCTCTGCCTTTGTTATTATCTTGCATCCTTTTCTCTATAAAAGAGGAATGCATCCTCTCTTGCAATTAATCTTCATGATTCAAATGGTAGGTGAAGGTATTTCCAGTTACTTGTTGTTGGCTAGAGGAAGTCTGGAATTAATTGTCCAAATCAGGTCATCTGTCTAGAAAAGCTTTTCTAAGCCTTATGTTAAGTGTTTTAGATCCAACAACAGATATGGAAAAACTTTCATATGCTTCCTCTTGTGCACATCCACCTCCCTTGCAATATTCATTGCCGCCATGTGCACAGTTGCCATGTGTACAGATACGCATGAGAGTATGGACGGTACAGGTGGTTGTGTACCCCACTCCCCAACTCACCCAGGCAGGTTTTTACCCTGGCTTTGGAAATCACACCAAATCTCATTTGTCTTCATCAGTCCTGGCACATAAATCTTGTGCACAGTAGTGCAGCTGCACACATGGCTGACAATGGGGTATATTTTTCATAGTATGGTAACAGCAAGAGTCCTCCTGCATCCCTGTAAATTGAGTTGTGTGTCTGTTTCAAATGATGGGATGAGCAAATAGATACAGTTATCTAGGACACGTGCTAGACGGAGCTGCTGTTCATGTGCAAGGTAGCCTCTACCATGCCTCTTTGCTACCTGAAAGACTTGTGACTCCAAGCTGTTTATTTACGGAGCCTGTCCTATATTGTTCTTCTCTTACATGATATTTTGAAATTTTCGTGTTCATGTTTTTCCTCTATTGATGGAGAAAGTATCACTTCTTGTTTTGTACGGAGGATTTGAAGACTTCGATTATTTTGAAGAAAAGTGCAAGTGAGCATTTTTCCCTGTTTTCACTTGGGGGCTGGAGTGACTCAGGACACATGCTCATGAGGCCAAGCACCTAATGGCTCAGCACAGAGCTTGGGTTATGGTTATCCTGCAGTCACATAGCAGCAGCTTTGATATCCCAGTTGCTTCATCCTCCCCTGAACATTGCTTTGTTTTTGCGGGGCATGTGCCTATCAGAGAGAGACCTGAGTAAAGGGAGGTGTGCTGGATTTAAGTTCATCTCAGAGAATTTAAATTAAAAGTAGGTTTTAGAGCTGTAACCTCACAAAGAGGTGAGAGGTTTCCAGAGTCCAGGCAGAGTACAGGCAGAGAGGATGGGTGACCTTGAGCTGTGCTGTGCACCATTCTTGCAGAAGCTGTGCTGCCTCCCAGCTACCTCTCACCTGCACCATACCTATGTTTTCCATACAAAGCCCTTCCACACAGGATAAAGCTGGCAGGCACACAGCAGTCTCGTGCAGGGCTGTTTGCAACATGAGAGGCACATGAGCTCAAATATACCCCAAAAAAGAGTCTATGCTTTTCTAGGCATATAATAAATGCAAGAAGGGGTGAAATGCTGTGGATAAATGGCTCAGACTACTACTCTGTTCACAGACATAAGGTACTGGGACCAACACAAGGCAGGATAGTTGTGTGTAATCCTGCTTTAAATGTGAAGGCAGAATGTAGATTATATTGTTGAGTGCTCTGAGGCACTACTGCTCTGTTATTTCCCACATTGTGTGTTTGGGGAAATCAAAGGAAGACTGACATGCAGTCCATTCTCAGTCAGTAAGGGGAGGAAAGATGCAGAGATACTCAGTCCCAAAGTGGGCCTGGAGCAAGGGGGTCATGGAGAGAATCAAGAAGGGAGAGAAGTTACCCTTCCCCCAAATTGGGGGTGAGGGGTAGTTGAGCAACAGAAACCTGTCAAGATGGTAACTAATAATAATTAATAATTTATTGTACATCAAATAGCTTTTTCCTCCTGGTTTCCAAAAGCTCTTTACAGACTATATATAGTGACTGCATTACAGTGTGGTATGCACTTTTCAGCAGCATGGTTTACGAAAAGCCCTGCTGCTGAGGCACAGTGGAGCCCCATCAGCCCAGAGGAACTCTAGGAAAAAGATTTTCATCCTCAATCCTGCCTACTCCACTGTTTAAAAGAAAAGAATAAAAAGAAGAGCACTGGATGAGTAGAAACAACGTAGAACATTGTATGAGTGTTATTTCTTTCTGCCTACAAAGACAGGTTCTCCCAATAAATTTAATTGCACAGACATTGAGAGAAGGAGGATGGGGGTTGAAGGAAACAAATGCATTTTAGAAAACCTATGATAATTACTTAAAATTGTTTTTTTTTCATAATTGCAATTTTAAGAGCTGACATCTAGCGATAAGCCAAGTGCTGGATGTTGATTGGTCGTAGAACATGGGGTCTTAAACACTGGCTGTTACACTAATTCTTATCTATCCTTGGAATTCTTCAATTCAGAAAGAGGATGATGCTGTTTCTAAGGCAGTTGCGGGAGGGTGAATTAGGAGCAACACAAGTGAACACCTAAAAAGAGCAGGTCCACTGACAGACACACTACCATGCATTGTACCATTTTCTCACTGCATCTGAATTTGTTCATCTCTCATTTGTTCAGCCCCAAAGTGCTGTCTTCACCTCCCTGAGGGAGCACACAGAACAGGCATCTGAAGGGTAGAGCCCAGCACTACAGGACAGGAGGTGCTGAAGCATATGCCTCCATGAGAGGACTGCAGGCAGTGTAATGCTTGTAAAAAAGCAATTAAAAGAGCTAAGCAAAAAGTGATAAATAATGTAGTAGAAGTTGGTGCAATGAACCTCCTTAGGACAGCTGGCCCATAGGCCAGCATCAAGCTCCCTGAACCTGAGCAGGAAAAACCCCACCTCTTACAACTACCCAGTGCATAAAGTCACTTTGGAGGAGCAATTAGGGGAGAAGCTGCTTACTTCATTGCTCTTCAATCATGTGCTGTTAAGTTTAGAGGGGGATGGGAAACCCCAGTGGACTGACTGAGGCTGCTTTTTGTAAGTGAAAGCTTACTTATGTAAATGTGTTTAAGAGGTGCCTTTCAGTGAAACTGTTTGCTGGATTTCCTGAAAAGAGCTAATGGAAAACCTCTCCTTAGGAAAGATGATGCAGTTAGAACTTGTGTTATGGATTTCACCTGTGGATGCCTGAAACTCAGGTGACCAGCTACAGAGATTATCTCTTCATGGCCCTGTTAGACACAAATGCTGAGCTGTCAGGAGACCTCCCATTTCCTGCTTGTTTTATTAGTCTTTGAAAGACACATAGTGCTTTGAGTGCATTTTGGATTGTAGTTCTTGCCAAAGTCAGTTGCAATAATGGAATTTTCTTGCTTTTTTCCTTTCCTGCCTATGCTTAGATTTATAATTATGAAGCTTTTCATTCCTATGGAGATACTGATTTTGTCATGGAGCCTGCAGTTACTATTAGCAATAAATGGTCCTCAAAGCCTTGTGCCAAGGGGAGTGAGAATTAACTGATGTTGGAAAGAGATTCATGAAAAAAATGTAGCCTGGCTTGAAAACCTTATCTAAACTCCTGTTTAGTTTGTGTTTGGGAGAGGGGCAAGGAAATGTTACCTTCAGGCTGCAATCCTTGTATACTGCTCTTGCAGCAGCCTTGATTTTTTGGTAAGAGGGCATGGATTCCCTCATGTCCTGGAGAATAACAAAGAAAAGTGGAGCAGTTCACTCCAGCTTTTCCTGCCAGGCTGTGTGACTCAGGGAAGGACAGAAAACATCACTGAGTATTGGAAGGGAGGCTCTGGGAGGCTGTAGTCAGCTGAAACATCAGCTTCTATGTGATCCAGGTAGTGAAAACAATGGCACAAGACCAAGTACAGTAATTTCACGATTATAAGCCGCACCGAGTATAAGCCGCACTCCCGGGTGTCAGCAACTTTTCATTCTTTGTCCATATATAAGTCGCACCTGATTATAAGCCACATGTTACAATACAGGGTGTGATAAAACATATCTATTCTATCACCATCTGTTGAGGGTGGGGGCGGTGATCCTTATCTCCACAGGAGATATTCTGCTAATGGGCCATTGCTCTTCATCTTTTCACAATGCACCCTTCCTCCAGAGAATAATTTTCTGCTAATGGCCCTT
>PYHW01009617.1:1211229-1221335 GCA_013186435.1 Turdus rufiventris
TCTCAGCAGATCTCTGACTGCCTCCTCTTGGTTAACAGGGGGACCATTGCTCTCTCTGACACCATCTACCAGCCCAGGAGGACAGTTATCCTGAGGACAGTCCATATTCCCACTAAAGACTGAGGCAAAGAAGGCGTTAAGTACTTCCACCTTCTCCTCATCTGGATACTAAGTTCCCTCCCTCATCCAATAGACAACAAAGACTGGTCTTACCCTTCCTTTTACCATTAATATATATTTTAAAACGTATTTTGTTATCCTTTATGAAAGTTGCCAAATTAAGTTCGAACTGAGCTTTGTCCTCCCTAATTTTTTTTTTCCTACGTGCCTTAGCTGCCCCCTTAAATACTTCCTGAAAGTATGGGGTTGTTTCTATCAGTTGAGAGAACTCTTTCCATATGAAACCTGTTTTTCTGGGCTCCTTAGAAATCTAGCACTGGGAAGGTGGAGTATGATCTCTTCAGGATTACATAACTGCTAATTTACCAAGAAACCTTCTTCAACTTTGAGAAGAGAATTATTTTCTTTCATTTTTCACACTGATCAACATATTCATCTGCACCCACAGAAAGAACAGAATCACAAAATCAATCAGGCTGAAAAAGACCTTTAGAATTATTGAGTCCAGGAAGACGCATTCCTGTTTTCTCTCTGGGCCTACTGGCTGGATTGCACAGAGAAAGAGAAATGTGGATGAGCACAGAGAGATGCTTTCAAAACAACCTGTCAGTTCCACATATTCTCAGATCTATGTTCGCTGTGCCCACACCAGCCTGAACCAACCTCCACACAGTGTGGCAGAGTCCTGGTGCAATCTTGCCTTTGCACTGACTCTCCTACGAAGCTCCCCAGTGAAATAAATGGTCAGAGCCTTCTTTATTAATGTCATCATCTTTCTGCACATAGATTAAAGAGAAAAATGAAAAAAAGGCAACAAGACTCATGGATAACCCTGTAATCGCTAAATGCTTTTTTTCTACCTGTGCCTGTGAGATTTTATGCAATACATTGTTGCTCTCCATAACCCCTTGAAGCAAATGCACTGTAATTGCAGATTATTTGAGATTCAATATGGAACTTCTAATGTGGTGAGAAGGAACAATGTGGTTCCATTCAATTTTTGGATCTCAAATATAGAGTTGCTGAGCATCTAGTGTACCGTTTAAAAGCAGAAAGAGCAATGACACTCGGAGAACCAGGATGGCCCTTGTATTTTTTCTTTTCTGATTTCACCTTAAATTAACCAGACATTTTTTCTGTGCTTCTTAACGCAGCCTTTTATTATGTTTGATAGAGTGAAAGAATGTTTTTTCCTCCTCTTGTATCTTGCACAATGGAGAACACAATGCTTTGCTTTGAAGTATTTGCTGCTGTCCTACCTACAAAGTCAGGCCTATCTTTTGGTTTCCAGTTTAATTAAGTGTGCCTACATGGAACAAGAAAGCTGTCATGAAGAGCCTGAAATGGCCTCTTCCTCTTATGATAGTACACAGCTTCTGACTACTTTGGAGTAAGTTCACCTTGTACCAGCTCATGCTGGATTTTGTAGCATGCATGGCTTGTTTTATGTACAGGGAACAGTAAGAAAAAATGTGTTTATTCTCTGGGCTAAGGTCCTTTGTTACCAATCCAAAATGACTGGGTAGATACAGCAATTCTTTATCTTTCTGCCTACACCAGAAGAACTAGCTGACCTCAACCAATCTTAGCTGAAGGTGCTTTCTTCATCCAAGACTTGCAAGTAATAGTTGAGCATACGTGGGTTACTCTGAACTGGGTGTTCCTTGAAATTATGCCAGAGCTGTAGAAACTAAGTCTTCTAAGTAACACAATATTGTAAGGCTTTTCTTCATCCATGTAATTTAGAGCATCTCTGTATGCTTCCAATAATTCTCAATGGAGTGTTATCTGTGGTCATTCACTGGACAGTGTCCCTGTGGCATCAAAAACTCTCATAACCAGGAAGTACACTGGATTTTCAACAGGTTTGTGGTAGAAGCTACTTGGTGTTTAATTTTGGCAGAAATACTTGTATAACTAGAAGCAGTTGGGTTTGTCCCATTCAATATTACGTTATGCAGGTGGACTGGCAAAAGAAATCACCCAATCTCAGTTTGGCAGGCAGCTACTGGAGGATATCTGTTTGAATGATTGTCCTGGTTTGAAAAGACAGGGAAGAGCAGGGCCTTCCCTCAAAATTGGGCTAATAAACTCCTCCATCTGAATTAGTATATTGTATTAGTATACTGAATTAGTATATTAATATTTTGAAATTAAGGGGCTCTCAGGCAAAGATATGGGAATAGGAATAACAGTTCTTTACTAGTATGTATAAAAAGGCAAACAAAACAACTATGAAATTAACAACAAACAGAACAGTAACCCAATTTTAGTTCTTTTTGGCCGCAGGCACCCTTCCCTGTGCTGCAGTTACTGGCGCTGGGCAGGGGCAGATCCCGCGCAGCTGCAGGGGCGCTGGGGGTGATGATGGCAGTGTTCCAGATGGGAAATGGATGGAAGAGAGACTTTGCTCACAATGTCGGTGCTCAGCAGGGTGCTTGGAGATAGCAGGCTGAAGTGAGAAGGCAGCAGTGTGGGGTCCAACAACAGAAAAGGCGGGTCTTGGCATTGGGATGGCTGGGGAGGAGTAGCATCACCGGCCATTCTCCTCCGACTCCAAGAGCAAGCAAGCAAGCACCTTCCACCTCTTTTTACCTGCTTCAAATCTTCTAATTCACCCCCCAACCCCCGCCCCCTTTTCCTCTGCCCTCCGAGAAAAGCTCCCAAAATAGCAGGGAGGATCTCCTGGGAGGGTCTCCCTCTCCCCATCTCAAAGTCTCAAGGACCCAGCCTTCAATGTCCTTTAGTATGTAAATGGAAAGAAATTCCACAGGCAGAGAGGAAAGGGAAAAAAAAGCGAAAACAAACCAACCCCCAACAATGATGTTTGTCAATAGAACTGCATTTGAATTATTTTAAGCTCATAGCTTATTTATTAGGATTTAATATTCTTGATAACTTCTATAGATTGCTGAACCTTAGTTTTTGTCTCTTATAATTAGAAATGTGCCCAATTACCCACATCCAGAGTTGGACCTTTATTGTTCCATGTTAGGATACCTAAGATGGCCTTCAGCCATTGATTTCATCCCAATCACTAGAAGATGAGTATCACATAATCCCTCTTAAACAGCTTCTAGCAACATTGTGGGCTCTACTACTTGGAACCAATGCATGAGCAGCCCTCATCAATGGTCAGCATGGCTGCACACTGAAAGAAAGGCTTAACATCACTAAAGCAATTACCTTTGCTCCAAGAAACATGCCTAATATAGAAGTGACTCTTTACAGCTTTCCATTGCTAATTGTGCATTTGTTGGCATGGACTGGATACTCTTACTCCTCTTATTTAGGGTAAACTGTCCCACCTGTGCCATGGCAGGCATGAAAAACAGTCATCAGTATTACACCAGCTAATAAGACTATGATATTATGCTGATAGAATGCTGATAAGGACCTTGTTCCCAACATGTTTTCTGTTGTCATAAGATATCTTTCTGTAGAAGTCAGAAGAGAGCAGCTGGACCAAACTGTAAACTGTTTCATGCATTATGAGCCTAAGGTCTCATGTATACAGGTCTTACTTTGTTACTCCATCTTCAGCATTTCCCAGGCAGCAAGGCCATAGTGACATTCCTCTTGCACAAAAACTATTTGATTCAGAAACAACTGGATAACAGACAACAATTAATTGCCATCAGGCATTGCAAAAAGGGTAACGGTATCAGTCTCATGTGTAACATCACAGGTCACTACTAACTTTTATTTAAATTGTACTAGCAGATTTTTCAGTGCCAATATATAGAAAAGTCTTGCTATGTACACCTTGTAAATCAGAGATTTGGCAAACACATTGCAGGTTTTTCAAGGGCTTGACTTCTTCAGCTTAGAACATAGCTTCAGATGTATGTAGTCAGTATCATGCAGCTCCTTCTTAGGGTTAAAATTTGAATACTGATCAGCATCTTTGAAAGAATTACCTGCTTATTTTGAAGCGTAGCTGGATGCCAAGTTCCTCTGAAAATTTGGGTCACAGAGTTCTTGACTTTGCCTCAATCCAAATGGATACAGTGTCTGAGGGGAGGAGTTCCTTCATATTCCACAAAGTCTGCTACCCCATGTCCTTTAAGCATCACTCTTACTTTTACAGTGTCTCACGTTTACTCTTTTGTCTTTTGTATGCCACTATTGCCAGCCTATGTCTGATCAATTTGCATTTGCTTTGGAAATGCTGAATGAAGGCCTTGAGTGGCCTTGGATGTTCTTATAAATTCTGAGGAACTTCTGGCTTGTTACTCTGGTCTCTGTTGACATGCATATTTACCTTGTTTGTCCAGTTCTACAGTGCATCTTTGCCAGAGCTCATGTCAGCTGCTACAGTATAAAATCTATATAACAAGAAGAGCTTCTGTCACATAAGATGGACCTACAATGATTATATTTTCAGGTTTTTTCCTGCCCTGTTTGCCATGTTTCTTCTAAAAATCCAGCTCAAGGAACTTTGTCAAGACCTCACAGTATAGTTAGTATGCCATGACCTCTCTCTGGTGGTGATCCCAGCTGGGATGGAATAATAAAAATTCCATAATACTAAGCTTTTATAATCTCCAAAATAGGGATACACATTCAAACTGCTGACTGGAATTGGTCCCTGGACCACCCTGCGAGTTCCTACCATGTGCCCTAGAACTATTTAGGATACGGGAACTTGGGCTGGGCCCAAAGCATGCCAGGAATTGCTCTAACAGCTGAAAAATGCAGGTTACAAGGTCCAGGTGCCTGGAAATGCTTACTGATGCTGTTATTTATTTAAACAAATGAAGTCATGATGTTCACATACCTTTTGATGTTGTCTTTGCGTTTATAGGAGCCCTCCAAGGAGAATGAGGTCTGTCTTACAATGATTTGCCTTATTGCTCATTAAGCATGGTCACTATTTAATGTATTACACTTGGATTCTCTTAAACATCTTTAGCTGCTCTTTTTGTTGGCACAGCAATACCATCTGCTTTCTGAAAGGTCAGGGCTTTTTTGGACAAAATTGTCATTTGGATGCTTTCCTTATATAACTGTTACACTAACTCGTCCTTTTAATGAATACTTAAATTTATTCGAAGATCATAAACCTTGATGAACATCTTCAGTTTGGGTACATAATGGCCAGAGTATTCAGTGGGATTTTGATCACAGTTATTAAATCAAAATTTCTCCATGCTAATGAATGGCTTAGGAGTGAGAAAGGCTCCCATAGCATCACCAGTCTTAGGCAATGCAATCCTCTGCAGTTCACTTGTAATATAATCTGCAATATAACAGAGTTTATTCTAGTGCAATAACTTTCCACTCTCTTCTTCTCTTTTATTACCTTCTGTCATGTGGCCCAGAGTTGCCATCATGGTAGTTACTAAGAAGACTGTTAATGACAAACAAAAGATGAGGAGGAAAAAACCCACTTATTTCCACAAATCACTGTTTTGTCTAATGGCTTTTTAACAAATACTTTTTCCATGCCTGACTCAAGATGTTAAGGAAATGAAAAATAGCCTTAATCACATTAGGGGCTGTAGTTGGTAAATGAACCCCATTTATTGAAGAGCTGTCCCATAATTCTCCTGTAGAAGAGTACTACTATGCTCTCCAACCTGCACTGTGTGAATCCAAGTGAGCCCAGGAAAAACTATTAAGAAAAGCTTATATCAGGAAGCTTAGGCTCACTCTGTTAGGGTCCACACTTTCATTGTGAAACATGCAGGAAATTTTTAGGTGTCACAAAACTGAAAAGGTTGAAAACCGCTTTTCCATAATTGATAGCAATTACCATGTAGACAACCCCCAGAGGCACAATGGTTATCTCCTCAGAGCTCATCTTCCTGGGTTTAGAACTAGAATTTAGATTTAGGCCCATCATGATTTTCAACAGTATTGGCCCAATTAGTCTAATGAGAAATTTTATTGTTTGTTTTACTGTTGAATTGAAGGATTGAGTATCTGGATTCTTTTTTTAATGGGGTAGGAAAGCTTGAAGGCTTTTTCTGATGGGATTTTTATAACCACCATGGAGATGAATGGTCAAGTGCCATGGAGCATTATGTTGATCATATGCTGTTTCCAAGGAAACTCGGGATGGAGTTTCTAGAAGCCCTTTGTATGGAACAGCAAAGCTACATCTCATCTCTGCCAGAAGTAAGGTCCCAGGATAGGATCATCAACTCAGCTGAAGAATTATGTGCATCACCTAAAAGCAGAGATGTAGGATAAATACCTAAGTGAGAAACATCAGGTTCTTGGTGCTTTGGGCAAAACTGTGAGCAGCAAACAGATTTTTGTAGGGAGGCCTAGAAATGGTTAAGTTACTGTCACTTGATTTTCTGGAACAGGAATCTGAGAGATGCAGGTCACTTCAGAATGGAGATTGACAGGTGAGTGCTGCCACCTGTACCAGGCAGCCAAAGATGTTCCTTCTCTGAACTGGGCATGCAGCCCCGTGAAAAGTGGTACCAAGCAGCACTGCTTGTGGATCCTGGCCAAGAGAAAGAAGAGCTGATTTAGCTGTATATTTGACTGTGTGGGCCACTGAAGGACAGCATTTAGCATTATTTAAAGAGAAGGATGAGAAAAGGTTAGGTAGCATGTTTGTTGCTGCTGGTTTTTTATTATTTGAATGACACAAACACACCCACACACACAAAAGTATACTGTTCTAAGAAAAAAATGCAACATTTTCTCAATTTGTTTCCCTTCCTCCACTAAATTAATGGCTTTACCAGAGGCTTCAACCTAAAATCTTTCAGTCTAGATGCAGCAAAATCAGTAGGAAAGTACTTTATATTGTGCAGGAACAAGGAGTAAAATGTAATAACATAAGATAGGTTTAAACAGGCATTAGCATCTCAATAGGAAGATAGAGATGATCCATGCATAATTTTCTATAAATAAAACTGGTTTAGAGGACAGTTGCTTGAAGGCCAGAGACTCTGGTAGGATTTTAAATTTTTTTTTTAACACAGCAAACTTCAGTCCAGAGACCATCTTGTAGAATATGCTAGTCTGTAAGCTTTAGGTGGCCAGTCAACACTTACAGTAAATGTTAGACAACAGCAATAAGAAGTATATCTTTTTGGGAAAAAATGAAAAAAAAAAAAATTCAGAAACTACTCCAGAGCTGATGGAAAAAGCTGAGGCTGGACAACCAATTCTGAAACTTTGAAAGCAAAATTGCTTGGAAGCATGAGGGAAGGACCTATTTTCCCCTCTTCAACCTTCCAAAAAAAAGTATAATATTTCAGTTAAGATTTTCAACAAAAATGCTTATCCATGTATAATTTCCTAGTTAAAAACAACAAAAAAGTATTTTAATACTTTTGAATTTTTACTTCATAGCACTATTTCTCAGTGAAAATTTTGATAAAAGTGATAGATGAAAAATGCTAGAAGGATGATAAAAATTAAGAGATTTTTCAAATAACTTTCCTGTTTAAAACAAAAAAAATAAAAAAAAAGCTTTCTCATGTCTTATTAAAAGAAACAAAACCAAAACCAAACTAGCAACCCCCCCCCCCCAAAAAAAAAAAAAAAAACCACAAAACAAACCCTAAACAGAAGACACACAACAAACAGCAACAAAAAACTTTTAAATATCTATCTACTTTCAGATCAGTAAAAATGACAAAGTAAAATTCACATTTAAAATCCTGGCTTTGTGCCATTAACAGAGCACAGGTGTCATATGCTGCCATGAGAAAAGTACATATTTTTCGAGAAAGCTGCTATTGTATGGCTTCTGTGTAGATTTAAGCTCCAGCTGTTCCTGAAATATTTTAGTGCTGCAGCACAGAAGTCTGTCTAGACCCCATTAATAAGACCTTTATATATCTGGAATCTTGAGTCACATGGTTTTTTTGCTTGTGCGAAAATGTTTTCTCCTCCTGGTTGCTCTCATTCCAGCTAAAACACAGTTGAAGATCCAAGAGTGTCCCTGAGCCACAAATACAGAACACAAGCGACAGCATGTGCTTTATGCATGCCTGTCTCAGCCTAGAAGCATAACACCAATTTTACTGGAGCCTCGGGCAGTGAGTTCTGGGCATATGAAATCTCTGTTTCCTTCAACAATTCACCAAAGCATTGAACTCTCAAGAATGACTTACAGTTTTTACCACAAATTTATCTCCCTGCTCCTTATCATGCATGTTGCTGTTTTGTTTCTTCAGACCTGTTTTAATGAGTGTGTTTTCTAATTTTGCATCCTTGGAACGGGCCCAACAATCATGTTACATGGTCTCTATCTCCCTGTAACATGGGATTCGTGCCAAAAACCACTCCTTGAGACTTAAAACAACAGACCAACACAAACAAACAAACAACCACTACAAACAAACCATAAACACCACAGTGAGAGCTTTTAGTCAGAGCTCATAATCCAGTTGGTTGCCAGCTCCTTGCTTTCTGCTTTATCTTTTCTCTAAACTTTTATAGCCCCTAATCATCTGTAAAGCATTGCATACCCCTATGGTGCTATATAAATGAAATAACAATGATGCTCTTGAATTAATTGGGTGCGTTTACATACAGTAGTCTTATAATATCCCTTCCTCTTTGTAAGACCCTCTCATGTGAGGCTGCAGATCCAATTGCCACAGATAATTCAGTTTTAGATTGAAGGTGTACAGGAATAATATTTTTTTTTCTCTTATGGGCCCTTTGTGGGGAGAATATGTTTTAGTTCATTAAAGGTGCACATTAGGCAATTATTTTCCCATTTCTCTTTTTTTCCTCTTCCTTCTCACTTCTCATTGTTACATGTCTCCTTACAAAGTCCTGAATATTACAGAGTTTTAGAGATTCCCATAAATGTTTGGGGTTTTTTGGGGGTTTTTGTTTGTTTGGTTGGTTGGTTGGTTGGTTTTGGGGGGTGGTTTTTTTTGGTTTTGTTTTTGTTTTTCTGGTTTTTTTTTAATTTGGCAGGGAATAGACCTCTCTCCCCGAGATATGTCAAAATATTAATCCATGGCCCAAAACCCATGCCAACAATGCACAAGTGGCAGCATCCAGAAGTCAGGAGTGACAAAGTGGATGTGGAGGTGCCCTTGTAGTGTTCATTCAGTTAATGGGTCACTGGCACAAGGACTCTATCCTCATTTTGAGGGTTTGACTCATGAGGAGAGCAGGCACCAGAGTGCCCTTGCTGGATTGCTACCAGAGCTCAGATGACTTGAGTCCTGCTGCTGACTCTGGCAATAACTATGGGCATGCTACGGTTTTCCCTGTACCTAGATCTTGGTTTTGGCCCTCTACATTTTAAAGCCTTAGTAAATAAGAGGTTAATCCAAGCAGGAGGCCTTACTGGCACTAGAACATGATGAAAGCTAAAGAAAAATGGGAGCAATCTCTCTTAACCAGGCCTCTTACAGGTCCCTTATGACACCTAATGATGACTGTGATAAATAGCTTACATGTGACTTTGACCATCTACAATTAATCAACACATCCCATAGTATAAGATCATTGCTTACTGGGGTGCAAGGTCACAGGTTTGCTTCTGAAAGAGTTTCTGAATAAGAATAACCCTGTTCTTGCTACTTGGTTTCACAAAGTTCAGACAACAAAGGAGTCACCGAAAAGCTGGAAGATCTCTGTCACTCAAGTGAGACTGACGTCCATAGGGGAGGTAGAAGCCTGGGAATGCAAAGTGATCATTTGCCAGCAGTATGGCAATGCTCTAAATTTTGGCATTAACCACCCTCAGTAGGATTGTTGGGTCTGAGGAGCTACTTATTCGTCAGGCATAGGCAGAGAAGCATGAGGAAATCCAAGATCCAACACCTGAAGAGGTCACTGGGAAGATGTCACAGACTTTTCAGCTCATAATCCCTAGACAGGAACCAGAGGAAAGGAAATCTAAGAATCCTCTCTAAATTCAGAATCCATTTGGAGAATAACCATAGAGATTCAAGGTAATTCCCAGCATAAGTGACCACTAGATTGTTAAGATCCCTTTTCTTTTGAAGTTATTGTCTATTTTCTCTTTTTTTTTTTTTTTTTTTTTT
>PYHW01009617.1:1228949-1270703 GCA_013186435.1 Turdus rufiventris
CAGAGATAAGGATCACTGCCCCCACCCTCAACAGATGGTGATAAAATATATACCTTTTATCACATCCTGTATTGTAACCCAAGACAGTTCAGAGACAGACATACAGGACAGGACACTAAAACACACAGAAAAAAACACTTATGGGTAGTCTATGGCTCTTGCCTCTTGCTTACTTTACCAAGCTCTCTCAACTTACAATTTCAGGAATGCTCATTCTCTTATGTAAACCCTGCAAAATTTGCATGGCCAACTGTGTTTCCAATACTATTTCTATTACAGTTAAAAAACCACTAAGCCTTTTGTTAATGCAACATTACATTTGCACAGTTAAATAGCAGTAATTTGAAAAAATCTGTAATGGAAAAGTTAAAAGTTCCTCTATCAACTTCAGCGTGCTTGCTGGAGAAGTATTTAGGGGTAAGTTCAGGATAGAAACTTGGAAAAGAAATATTATATGTGTGCTGCACAATCAAGTTAATATTGATATTGCTTGAAGTGACTAAAGCTAAGATGAAATAGAAATTAAAGTGTGAGTGCTTAAACAGTTAATAGCACAAAGCACATTCATTTATTACAAAATGGACAAGCATCCATGCTCGGCGCATCTAAATCCATTCACTCAGCCCTAATGAAACACTTTCACTATGCATTAAAAGTGGCTGGCTTTCAATCAGTAAGAGCTCCGTCAGAATTCAATCTTTTTTTTTTTTAATACAGAATTGTAGATGTACTCTTCTACTGCTGATATTTCATTGGCTCATTTGGCATTTGAATACTGGGTGAAGTGGGAGGATTGCAGTAATTTAAAAAGAAAGACTGAAAAACAAGGATTGCTGTGTGTTTGGGGTTTGGTTGGTTGTTTTGGTGTTGCTGGTTTTTCTTCCTAATATTTGGGGGATTTAGGGAGAGTTGAGTGCAATTCTTGATTCAGATTTTGCCCTCACAATATGTAGGTAGCTGAGAGATTTGCCTAGAGGAAAATGGACTTAATTTTGGCTGAAGACCAATTCCAGAGAATTTCAACCCACAGAATCTGATACTCCTGTTCATATTTAGTAGTCTAATGTATGGTATGACTCAGTATGAGCAAGGAAGCCAAAATCCAGTCCTGAATGTTCTTGAAGGTTAGGCATGTGTCAAATATGTTGTAAGAAATAGCTGCTTCTCCTTTCAGTCATGCCAGCTTCTCCAGAGAATCATAAGATGCTGTTGCCTGAGAGAGTGCTGCTTCCTTTGTGTCTTTTCTTGGGACTTGTAACTATCACTGCCTATTTTGGATGGGAACATGGGTTCAGCATCATCTTACACACATCCCTATAGAATTTATGGAGCAGAGATACAGTTCTGTTATTGTTTATTATTACTTACAACAAAAAATAATGGTACTGTAATCAATATAAATTGCTATCATAATTGTTATATAAATGTTGCAGCATTTCAGTACTTAGAGGGGGCCTATAAGAATGATGAGGACAAATTTTTAGCAGGGCTAGTTGCAATTGGACATGGAAATTATTTAGACGGAAGGAGAGTTGATTGAGATTTTTTTTTTTTCAGACCATGGCATATTCCTGTCCAAAGTCTGAAATGGTCATGTGCCTGAGAGCTGCATGTTATGGGATCATCCATAGGATCTGTAGGTAAAAGAGACTTTGAATGGTTGCATACAATCCACTTTAATTGGGAAGGCTGTGGATTAAGTGTTGGACAGGTGGGAGATGAGGTTATGTATGTGCCTGTGGGTAGCTGGGAAGCTGGGATAGGTAGCATGAGAATTTTGGTGCCATATATGGGAACTAAGGAGATTTGTGAAACAGTACAAATGTGTATAATGCTGTATATTATATCAAATGCAGATGGTGAGCACTGACTTAATGGATCACAAAGGTACAGGACAAATGAAAAAAGGAATGCTGAGCATATGACCAGTCGTGTCAGAAATGTATAGAGCTGGTGTAGTATTAAGGTGCTGGCCTAGCTGGTCCCTGAACCTGAGCTAGATGTTTGTGAGGATTTCTGCAAAAAACCCCAAAAACTCCTACTCCAAGCCTACAAACTGATTGTCACCACTTGATTTTGTCATGCTAAGTTCCAAACGTATCTTGAGTCCCAAGTTTATTTTTGACAGTGTTCTCTTTCTGACCATCCTCTCTTGCTATCTCTGGTGGTTTGATGCTGGCTGGCCTCCAGATGCTCTCCAAAGTTGCTCCATCACCCTTCCTCAGCTGGACAGGGGGATAAAAAATACAGCAAAAAGCTTTGGAGGTCAAGATAAGGACAGGAGGATCACTCCCCGGGTTATAGACAAAACAGACTTTGGAAAAATTAATTTACTTTGTTACCAATGAAATCAAAGCAGGATAATGAAAAGTAAACCCAAATCCTAAAGTATCTTTCCCACGTTCCTCCCTTCCTCCTGGGATTAACTTCATTACTTATTTTCTCTCCCTTCTCCCTTGCAGTGGTGCAGGGGAATGGGGCCGAAGATCACTTCATCACAGTTGTCTCTGCTGCTCCTCCCACCTTAGAGGGAGGATCCTCACACTCTTCTGCTCCAGTGTGCGGTCCCTCCCACAGGTGACAGTCTCCATGAACTTCTTCTGTATGAGTCATTCCTGCAGGCCACAGTTCTTCATTAACTGCTCCAGTGCAGGTTCCCCACAGGCTCTCAAGTCCTGCCAGCAAACCTACTCCAGCATGGGCTCCTCTCTCCACAGAGCCACAGGTCCTGCCAGGACTCTGCTCCTGTGTAGGCTTCCCATGAGGTCACAGCCTCCTTCAGCCATATGGTCCTCTGTGGGCTGCAGGTGGATAACTGATCTATCCTGAACCTCCACGGTCTTCATCCCAGGCTGCAGGGGAATCTCTGCTTCAGTATCTGTAGCACTTCCTCCCTGTCCTTCTCCACCAATCTTGGTGTCTTATGGACAATTTCTCTCACGTATTCTCACTCCTCTATCCTGGCTGCTTGAATAGCTTCCACCTCCTTTTAAAATATATTATCCCAGAGATGTTACTACCATTGCTGATGGTAAACTCGGATTGGCCTGCAGTGGGTTTGTCTGGCAGCTATCTGGCCTTGGCACTATCAGAGAGGAAGCTTCTGGCAACTTCTCACAGAAGCGCTCCCCTACCAAAACCTTGCCATGTAGACCCAATACAGAATCAGAGCATGAAATCCATCTGAAATTGAAACTAAAAAAAAAGGAGCATGCTTCCCATTGACTAGAGTGAGCTGACTTTAGTCCACTCTAATATTTTTAGTTTGATTTCCTTGGGAAGTGAAGCCTAGCTGATAGTACATGCATATCTGTCCATATGTTCTACCTCCTAATAACTTTTCAGTGCAATCAATTTCAACCACATTTAAGAGAGGGTGGAAGGCTAAAAAGTAACTTACTCCTGAATGTCTCTTAAAAACTAGTGATTAGGTAATGCTCCACTCTCTTCATAGTGGAAAACCCGAGAATTATGTAGGTGGTACATGGCAGTAGCCAACCAGGCTAAGGCAGGTAATGTCTTGTGTTTTGTCTTTCATTTTGGTCCACTAGGAGGCAAGACTGGCCATATGGATTTCTTTTTCCTACAGGAGATGTCACAGGAGGTAAAATGAGTTCTGTCTTTTATTAGAGCAGGGGGAATTTTGAGACAGCAGACAGGAACCCATGGGGAAGTAGGCTTGGTACACTCTGTTCACAGAACAGCTTGCTCTACAGCAGTCAAATAAGAAACACTTCTGGAATGGCATCATTAGTGATGAGAATCCTACAGACCTTTCCACCATGTGGACACTTACCTTTGCTTACCCACCCCCTCAATGCATAAATTGAAAAATTATGTCATTTAGTGTTGGCATCTCATAGGCTGCCTGGTGACCACAATGAAGGGCACAATGTGGCCTGAAGAGGGCCCGCAGTGCTATCTGGGCAGTCTAGCTAGGCTGTCACACTGCATCTCAGGGACTGGCCTGAGAA
The DNA here is from genome assembly GCA_013186435.1 of Turdus rufiventris. Lineage (NCBI taxonomy): Eukaryota > Metazoa > Chordata > Aves > Passeriformes > Turdidae > Turdus > Turdus rufiventris. Next base: position 1,232,924 of record PYHW01009617.1, read on the forward strand.
GCTGTGTACTCACATTGCCTCCACGTCCCCAACTGAGAAAGGATACCCTTTGTGAAATGCCTGGAGAGTGTCTGATGAAAAGCCCCATGTGAATGTTAACCAGTACTTCATTACTGGTGTTCCTCTAACTGGAGGGAATGATTTGAGGGGGAAATAGAGCTATGGGAGCAAATTACTCCTTGAGAAAAAATGTTCATGCTGCATATGGCAGGAGGAACCTGTATTTGAAAGGAGGAGGGTAGTGGGGGAAGCCTTCAGTGAGCAAATGGTTGCTTTTTAAATCTGGATTTCCCTTACAGAAGGATTCTTGCTGGTTCCTCTGAAATTGCATAAAAGTCACAGGAGATCCAGCAAAGATTAATGCAGACTGATGCTTGCTATTTTTTCCTGGATGCCTTGGCAGCTCTGTAATTACAATCGGCGCGTCTGAATCTCCCTCTGGCTCCTGTGCACTGCCCAGCAGTGACACCAGCATAAGAAAGACCCTTGCTTCAGAATTTGTCAAGTAGAACTCTGCTAAGAAACCAAACCTGCCCTCTTGTTGTGGTGATGAGGAATATTCCTTTGCTGAATAGCCTCCCTGTGTGCCCTGGAGCTGGAACCTCAGGGACTCTTGAGCCCAGAATGGTTCATAGACTGTGATCCAAGAGATACATCTGTAGAGGAATGACGGAACCATATTTCTATAGCACAACGCATATATATTTATATATATAAAAATGAAATAAATGAGCTAGCTTGCAACACTAGGTGGCAGAGGTGGGATCTGTTCTGCTCTGAGCGCTGTCCTATAAGGCATTGCTTGTTTAAGTACAGTCGCATTTAGTTGAAGCTGCAGGAGAGAGACAGAGAGATTCTCTGTGTTTACAGCCAGCCCAGGCTACGGTGGAGCATCCAACCTGGCCCCCCCTTTCTCCAGCACTTCGAGGGGAGAGTGAGAGGTTATTTGGGAATCTGGCTACCGTGGGTCAGCTTGCGCTGCGACTGGATTGTCAGAGCTGGCAAAGCAGAGCCCAGAGGGACTGGAGACACAAATCCCATTTTCTTTGAAAGGAGCGAAGAGGGAAAAAAAAAAAAAAAAAGACAAATTGAGAGAGAGAGACAGAAGCGAAGGGACGGAGAAAAAGGCAGAGGAAGCAGAGCGAGTGAGAGAGAAGCATGAGGACCTACTGGCTGCACAGTATCTGGGTGCTGGGATTCTTCCTGTCCCTCTTCTCCTTGCAAGGTATGTGGTGAGCTTTTTCTCGCAACCTCCTCAAACCCTTCTGCTTTAATTGAGGCTGATGGACTGAGGATGGCCTGAAACATAGAGCTGGAAGCTGGAGCTTCCTCTCCCCCCCGCTTTCCCATCCAAACCTTCCCCCCCTTGCCTCAGGAAACAAGCCAAGGAGAGATCGCTGCTGGTGAATCCTATGGTTAGAGGGCATTGCACGTGACTGACTTTGCTGTATTTGCTGTATTTGTGCTTTTGCTGAGGGGGAGTTGGTGGGGGAGTACAGTTAAAATTTGCAATGGAAAAGAGTGGTGGGTGAAGGTGGGTATCCCCTCCATCCACAGCTGCTGTCTGTCCTCACTTTGGGTCACGGGTAGTGGTCGTCCTCAATTGTTTACCTTGCCGAGGAGATAAGTGTCAAGTTTCTTTTGCGGTTTTTGGTTGGTTGGTTGGTTGGTTTGTTTTGTGTGTTTTTTATTATTTTTATTTTTGTTTTGTCCAGAGAGGGGGAGGTTAGAGGAATCTCTATCCCTCTGGTCTGTCCGCGAAAACACTATATCTTTCCAGTCTATACCAAGAGGGCGAAAAAAAAAANGAGAGAGAGAGAGACTGTGATGGAGGGAAGACAGGACATGAAAATTTGTGGGGTATTGTTGGGTAGGGGGTTTTGTTCAGCGGAGAATTGCCAGCTGGGTTTCCTGCTTTAAGAGCCAAGTGTCAGTATGGAATTTAGTTCAAAGTGATGACAGGCATGCTAGCTGGTTTTGAGATGCTTTCTGTAAACAGGAGTTAAGGGTTAATGCATTCCATGCTGTATGTATTAATACACATTAATGTCACACATGTACATATAATCATAGCCATCATAATTGCAGCTTGTGCATGATCCACACACACATATCAATGGTCCTTCCTGAACACACACATTCAGGGATATAGCAGGGAAGATGAATAAACTCACTCTGGCACATACAGTTCTAGCTCCCTAGCACATGCAATTCCTGGAGAGTCTTCTTCCCTTGTGCTCACATTTTCCCTTCCTCTTTCCCCCCACTCCTTCCTTCAAGCCTCCATCCTGAACACTAGTGTTTGAGGTTGCTTGTACATTAAAATCCCTTGCCTATCCTGCTGCACTAGCCTTATATGCCTGTGTGCACACACATATACATACCCATAGGTGAAAATATAAGTAAAGAACATAGATGTATTCTATCTGGCCTAGTCTGTGCCTCACAGTCTTGCATTTGCAGTGAGCTGCACCCTTAGAACGTATCTCACTCATACACGGCTTTTTTTCACAGTGCTTTTCTCTCACTCCAGTACATAATGCAGGAGTGCTGTGCATGGAGATATGCCAGTCACAGCTCCCTCACTTCCCCTTGGCTCCTACTTTTACACAGAGTCTTGCATATACTGTTCTCTTCTATTTTGTGTCTACTAAGCAAATTCCCATAAAGGCAGGCTTCCTGTCACACACATGCTTTCTATTGCAGCCTCACACCTGTCAATCCTGCAAGCCCTCACTATAAAATCCTTCATTTTTTGCCACCTTCTCATATTTGCTGAGTGCTCCTTTTCATACAGTCTCACTTCTCCCATTTCTAGGTCTTGTACACATGCTTTTCACTGTCACATATTTTCTCTCAACTTATGTTCTCTGAAGTCTGGACTGTGAATCCACCACCAGCACCTTCCAGTTGACTTCCTTTCTTGCTGTGAAGTGGCTATTTCTGACAGGGAAAGAGGATTTTTCCCAGCACATAGGTTGTACATGGGGTAAGAGGAGAACTGGTTTATGTGTAGCATAAGTAGATAATGTCAGCAATGAGGTTGTGTGGCTTGGTGTGAACTTCACCCTGCTCAGGAGGGTTAGACAGAGAACTGTCAAAAAATATGGACATTGGTAAGTTGTGTTGACTCTGAAAATTACCTGTCTCTCTGATGCACATTTCCTTGCCTGCAGTCCACAGTGCTTTCTCCATGCAGTGTTTTCAAGTCACAAGCCTTTCCTGAGTTGTGACCAGAGCATCCCGTGCTAGCATAGCCAGGAGCTGTTTTAGTCCATCCTTATAGCTGGAGCTTATGCCAGGCTGCAGGCATGGACAGGCTTTTACCTTCTGTTTTAGTGAGTTAGTATTGTTGCAGTTGTATCTGCCACATCTATTCCTGTTTTGAAGACTTCAGGGAAGGTCTTTAGAGAACTGTATTATCAGGTATCCTATAAAAAGGCAGAGGCAACATAGTTGCCCTCCCTAGGTTTTGAGATGGGATAGGATGGTGTGATTTTGTATGAGCATTTGTAAACCTGGAGCTGCTTTTTCGACTGCTCTCAAACTTCTGGCATGATAAAAACCAGAGCATTGCTGGATCTAGTTTCATAGCCAGCCGTAATTTCCTTTCTCTGATGTGAAGAGTAAGAGAATGGGAAGGCAGGAATATTGGGGCTGCATGGGAGGAGTAGGGCACTGCCTGAAGCAAACCTGAAGATATTTGAAGGAGTTAAAAAGGGGTGGGAAAGTATTAAAAGGACCCTTAAAAAGACCCAACAAGCCAACACATTCTGCCCACAATATTTATTTCAAATTAATTGTTTTTCACTGAAAGCCGTGGTAACAAGCCTTGAACACTTCTCTAACCCTGCTAAACACAACTCTGTGGAGCCCTTACCCAAGGAAACAGCAGTATTGGCTTTCACAGACAGTGACCCCAGTCAGAACACTTCCAAGACCTTTGTTAGCACATCCCTCCAGAGCCAGGCAGCTGAGCCTACACCTCTGTGAGCTACCCAAAACTTGTCTGATCCCTCTCTCCCCTTTTCCTTGCTGTCCACTTGGGGGTGTACCCATGAACGCAAAATCAGCTCCTTGTCATTCTCCACTCTCCCAAAGCCACCAGGCGAGGGGAGAGGGGGAGCTCTGCTGGCACTGCCCGGCCGAGCCGAGGCTGAATTGCAGGCGCTGGGGGTGCAGGGAGGAAGCTGAGCCTGGCAGGAGAGCGATGGGCTCCACGGTGCCAAGCGGGCAGCACAGGCTGCCTCACCAGTGCCTCTGCTAAGCGGGATGCAAACGGCTGCCTGTGGCCTGCCTGCCTGGCCTCAGGGGCTTTGGCACAGTCAGCCATTGCTCCTTTCCCCCTAGGTTAGATGCTCCAAGTCCTTCACAAAGGCTTCCTCCCCACCCCCTGATCACTATGTTTTCTCATTTTGATGGTTTAGGATTCTTGCGTTTCTCTGCTGCTGCACTTCCAGTGCTTTGTGAGGCAGGTGGCTCGGAGGCGGGATGGTTGTTCCTCCTGTATGGTGCATTGGCCTTCCTGCCCTGTGGGGGCTGGAAGAATAAAAGTACCTACCACACCCCAGCGCTGCTGGTGGGTGGGATTTTCTAGGATTTTCTAGTGGCATGCTGCAGCTCTTCCCTCGAATGGATTAGTCTCTTAGCACAATGTGCCCCAAGAAAAAGATCAGAGAAAGATCAGATTGTTGAATTGGATTGTAAACCTGAATTTTGCTTTTCCTTTCCACCCTGCCCTCTGCTCCAAGACAAAAATGAGTGCTTGAGTATGGGGTGGAGAAGCAAATTATTAGGGTCTAAAAAAAAAAAGCATTTAGATAATTTAGAAATTTGTGTTGATGTTTGCACTTTCACTTACTATTACTCTAACTTAGCTGTCAATATGAAAATTAATTTTCATTTCCTCACCCTAAGCATTTTATTTAAAAAAATGAATGCCTTGACAAATTATACATTTCCTTCAGCATTGCTTTAAGTTGAAAATTCTTCTAAACAAATTCTCTCCCTTGAAAAACAGCAGCTGTTTCAAATCAGCAATTAGCTAAAAAAAATCCCAGCTTGTTTTCATGAACATTCCCCTGAGAACCCCACCTAACTGGTTAATTGTAAAAGACTTTGTGTTTAAAAAAANAAGGCAAGATACCTCCATAGCCAATTTAGTGGAGTAGATGGTTTAGGAAAGGACATCCAGAACTGGCCTGCATAGTCCTGGCAGCATTTGTTTTATAACATATTGTTTGAGCTGCTCAAGGGTTTTCTTAAATGAGGAATGAATCTGATGAAAGGAATCAAAGAAGCAGTCGGGTAAGTAGAACAGGATGCTTTCAGTTGGTACACAGCACAAATTTTATCTGCAAAGTCTCATGTTTTATAATGTTACTGGGCAATGCAGGTGTGAAAAATGGTGTGTTTGTTAATGCATGAGGTATGTGTAATCTATATGGAGAGAAGCGTATACCCGAGTGTTTCTGTGCTGATAATGTGTAATGGATGGGGAGAAGAGAGGGAGGAGCAGCAATGTCTGTGCGAGTGGTGACATTGTGGTGTAAGGGGAACAGCATGGGGCGATTGTGATGCAGTTGGATAACATTTAGGTACTACCTAGTGGAGAGGAAAAAAAAGACTTTTTCTGCACTCCTGAATACACTTTTCTTCCCATCTGTTTCCTGTTCTCTCTTCTTGAGTAAGGCAAGGGAAGCTCTCACAGGACTGTATTGATGAGGTGACAACTCACTCAGTTGCCTTGCATTCCTTAAATGATGAAGAGGTTCAATGCAAACAAAATACTTTTCTTGTAGGCTTAGGACAGGGAAGAATTAGAGAAGGCTTTTTATCTGCAAATGGAAAGCACTGAAAAGGTATCCCAAGTGTTTCTTCCAGTTTTATCCAGTGATTGCTGACCATAGTAATCAATAATTGCACAAGCAAGAACCCATTTCCTCTAGCTGAATCTCAGCACTCAGCCACCTGCTATGAAGGCTTTGTTATGATAAGTAAAATTTTGCTTCATCTGTTAGTATCATGTATCTTTTCCCACACAAGGGGTTTACTAGTTCTATAACAAAAAACCCAGCTCCCAATGTTTTTGGGCACTCCTTTTCAGCCTTGCAACACACTAATGGTCTAAGAAGGAGATGTGCTTTTTTATAGTTACTCTTTTCACTTTTTTCTTCCACTAGCAATGGAGCTCCTTCCAGTAAGGGTGAAGAATATGGCTGCTCTCACCCTAGGCTGCTGGCAGAGCCAGTGCTTTAGGAGCGCACACCCTTTCTGTGTACCTTGGGTGAGCCAAGGCCCTTGCCTTGCTGGTGGGTCCTGAACCTTTCCTCTGGCAGATTTACACTGTGCAAGGCTGAGTTGCTTAGGAATGGGTTAGACAAGGGATATTGATGTATAAGGATGTTGATGTATAGGTCCCGCAGCAGCAGCTGGGTGCTGTGTGCAGCCTGGAAAGGCTGGTGGGGCTGGGCTGGTGATGAGGAGCTGTAGCACTGCTCTCTTCTCGTGTGCTGTAAAGTGAGAACAGGTGGCAAAAGCTAATGAAAAGTAAGGGCAAGGGATGCCCTTTTTTCTGGGCACATCAGAACACCTGATGGGTTTTTCTGTGGAAGAGGATCAACTGAGGTGGTTGTTGTCTGACAGAGGCTTTTAAAGGACTGAAGAATCTGTGTGAAGTCTATAAGGGTACCAGACAAAGATATCCTGGAAGAGTCTGGGGAAAGTCTTTAATGTGCACCTTTGAACATGGGGACATGTGTTTTGCCAAATATCATCTCCTTTGTGCATAGGGTGCTGCTGGAAGTATGAAGAACTTTGATATCTGTGGTCCCTATAGGAAACATCAATCTTTGCCTCTTGATATCCCTCTTTCCTTAAAAAGGTACATAACAGTTTCATTTGCTGCTCATACTAAATGAGCAATGATTTTAGCAGCTGATGTACTCTTCCTGCTGTTGATTTATCCGTGATAAAATCAAAAATATCAAGCACAGCACAGACTATCCTGTCCCACTCTGAGAGGGAGCTAAGGGCATGTGTAGGTGAGTGTGTGAGACACAGCCCTCTCCTAGTGTCAACAAAGGGCAAACATCCCTGCAATCAGCATTGAAGGGGAAAAAATTGCTAGGAGTATGTGATTCTTACAGAAATAGGCACAAGGAAAAGAAGACCAAGTTTGTTTCTGTGCTATGCCATTGCACTGTGGTTCTTTGGCTGATGCTGAATTTCCTGGAAGCTGAGACATTTCCTTGTGAGGCAACCGTCTAGTAGGTTGTCTGCCTCTGTGGCAGAATTGCCCTGCTCACCTGCATGAAAAGAAAAGAAAAAGTACTACAAGGAGTGCTACCCTAATTTTTCTGAGCCAAAGAGGTATTTTGTCTCACAGAAAAGTCTTGCTGGCCATATCTGCTGTTTTAATGTTCCTGGGAAAGAAATTCTGCATAAAGGGCCCTTAACACTAGCCATGCTTATTGGTCACTCACAAGCATAAAATAGGATTTTTCAGTGGTTGTCAGCTGTAGAGGTACTGGACTTTGAACACTGCCTCTGAGAGGGGATGGTTTTGGAGGCAATGCAAGGGTATGCATATCCAATTAAGGCAAGTTGGTGTGTTGTGGTTTTGGTTTTGTTTTGTTGTTGTTTTGGTTTGGTTTGGTTTTTTTGGGGTTTTTTTTTGGGGGGGGAGAGGAGTTGTGGGTTTTTTTGTTTGTTTTTGGAGGATTGGTTTGTTTTAATTAAAAAAAAAGCATAAGAAGGTAGGCTTCAGAGGAGGGGCTTTGGCTTAAAACAAAGGTGAGTGTAATCACAGTCTGGCTTTTGCAGTCCCTAGGATATATAAAGCATCCAGAGGATACTCAGTTCTTGAAATTTGTTCATTTCCCTAGAGTCTTCCTCTGTGTGACCTCGTGGATGTAGATTTCTGCATTTCTTTCTGGTTTGTCCAGGCTCTCCCACAAAAAAGGGTATCTCTCTCCTTTTTCTGGTGATGGTGATTGTGCTGTTGAGAGGGGGAAGATGTGGCAGTCAGCCACGAGCACTGGATGAGGGAGGAAGGGAGCAAGCAAGGAGACAAACAGAAGGCTGTGGGCCTTTCCAATTGGGAAATCAATAGCATGTGAGTATGCAATGTAACTGTGTAATCACAGCTCCCTCCCCTCTGCCCCTAAGCACTTACATTGATAGGGAGTTTCAGGCCAGAACAAATTAATCCTTATAACCTACTAGGACAATAACTATTAATATTCTTCTGCATGCACTCTGGTTGTTGCACCTGCTTGGAACCTGGCTGTGCTTGACCCTCAGCAGCTGACCCAAAGTTCCACCAAGGGAGGAGGACTCTTTCTGATCATGAGTCTTGAAGCCAGTGCACTGTTACCCGACTTCCCCCTGTGGATGTCGGAGAGGCTGTCTGGAGGTATATATACTTGAGTGGCTGTAAAAGGAGAGATTTGCTGGTAAGGTTTTGCCTGCAGGAAGGAGGGGTTATTTAAAGGGGCATCTGTAGAATTTTTGAAGTGTAAATGCATTTAGACTTCTGTCTAAATATAACGAAGTGTCTACTCTTTGCCTTGTAAAGGTACTTTGTACAATGGGATCGAACATCCAGTTTTATTTGTGCCTGTATACATGACTTGTGCATAAAGGTATAGCCTTTGAATAGCTCTTCCTTGGCTTTTTGGAAGGTGCATATATGGAACAGATTACATATATATATATATATATATGTATTTATGCATGCTCATGCGTTTGAGTGTGTGCATGTGACAGAAAATGCACAAGTTGCATGATAAAGATGCTTGAGAAATGTTAACAAATCTGGTCCAGAGTTGTGTTTTTGTGCAAGGGACTTGTCATGAATGTTAGTGCAGGGGCTGACTGCAGCCTGATTGCTGATAGGAGTGTCTGTGTAGCTGTGTGTGCTTTTGGAGTGACCATTATTCATAGTGCATTTGCATCCTATCTTGACATGGGAAGAGATTGTTACAGTGAAACAGAATTGTTTCTGTGGCTTGGCTACCCCTCCTCATCTTTCTGCGATAGCCTCAGTGTAAGGTGGCATCTATGTCAAGCTTCAGTCACTTGGACAGGAAATACAGGCTAGAGAGTGGAAAGGACATGTTTGACTCCTAAACTTTCATTGGAGAGTTTCTAGGAATAGAAGGAAGAGGATAAAATGAGTCCTTCCCACATGCACAAGTTCCATTGTTTCTTAATTAGACCAACATATTCAAGAATAGTACAACCTGACTGATACTGATCCCACCTTCCTTGCATAGCTATGCTATTTTATGAGCTGGATGCAGCCTGAAGCAGCAAAATCAGTAAGTCTGTACTCTGGCTGTTGCCTTCATTAACACAGCCTTGCTGGTTTAACTTACCCAACAGGACAAGCTGTGTCCAGTGTGGCTGTGTTCTGTCCAGTCTCAGTTTGGGTAGCTGAGTAGGATAGACCTGCCTCGGCATGCCCTTGTGCGATGTTCTGCACTTCTAAATCTCCTGGAGAGGAGAGGAAACTATTTGTCTGGAAGAGTCATGCTGTTTAGATCTTGGGCTTTTACGAAAAGTAATTTCTTGGTGATTAAAAGAAAAAAAAATTAATCATGCTAGCTCAAGTGGTGTAAGAGCTGTCTGTAGTCTAGGCCAGCTAAGGGAGGGAAGGAAGGAAACAGTGGCAAGTGAAGTGAGAGTAAGCTCTTCTCCATTTTCATGTATCCTGGATGCATATTGGTGACTGGTTTCTGTACTATCAAGCAGCCACAGAGCTGCAACAGATTGGGATGTTGATAAAAAAAGAATTCCAGCTGCAGCATGAGGTAAATGAGCTGAGGCATTGCCCCAGAGGGACTTAGAACTACGGTCAGCAGTGCAGTCTTCCTTCTCCTTTGGCTTGCTGTGTGCATAGAGGAAAGAAAGAAAAGGCCATTCTGAATGGCTTTGCTGTCTATCCCAATGTAAATATTTGTAGCAGCAGCCTTTTCTTCAGGCTTCAAGGAATCTCACAAGACCTCTGCATGTAGGCTCTTCTCATCCCCTGGTCAACCCAAGAGTTTTTGGTCTCTTTCTCATCTTCCTGCTGACCAAAGTGACCCAAATCACCACCAAAATTGCAACAAACACCTCAAGCTCTCCAGGATGCTGAAGCTTTGTGGTAGGTGCTGTGAAGGAGGAACGGCCATGTGAAACATATTGGGAAGGCAAAAGACTTCAAGGCTCTGTTTTCTTTCCACACACAGGTGTAATAGCTCTGTAATTCTTTCAGACCTGAGGATGCTAAGTGAGATTTTTAAAATGTTACAGGGAGGGGCTTAGGGTGACCTTGATCTAGAAGAAACTTTACGATGCAGCCACCTTTCCTTGGTGATAATGATGCCATGGTTTTGGGTTCAATCCCCATGTGGACCATTCACTTTAGAGTTGACTCAATGGTACTTGTGAGTCCTTTCCAACTCAGAACATTCTGCGATTCAGATGTCTTGAGAGTTGGCAGTTACCCTTACAGGTTTCTTTCTGAACTCTTTCTGCACTTCTCCAGAAGTTTGCTGAAGCAAAGAAAAGATCTTTGCAGAACATTTCTACTTCACCAAAATGGCATTTTTCTAATAAAGAATAAAAAGGTGTTTTGTTGGAAAAATTCTGACTTGAATTTCAAGAACAGATTAAGGCACAAGTGCTTCAAGGCTTTCCTGTGATGTGTAATCTGCTATCATAAGACAGCATCAAAATTTCAACTGTCATCTAAAAGAAAAAAAGTTTTGAAAATTGTGGCTTTTATAGTTTTTGATAAAACTTGAAAATGTTACCTGAGTGCAGCCAGTAGCTGGTGTCTGTCCTGAGCCTGCAGGCAGCTGAAAGTGAAGATCTACTGTCACCTTTTTTGTAGCTGAATCACCTTGAAAGAGACCCAGCTGGTGTCACTGTGGAGGAGGGAATGACCAGTGAGTGTAACTCGTGTCCTGTAACAATGCTGCTTCTGAAATAGAGGACGAGTGTGTGCATGTGTCTGTGTGTGCATGGCATGTGCAGGGCCTGTGCTGTGATCACCAGAATTGCAGTCTAGCCAGATAACAAGCTGTTGTTGTTTACAACACTTGGTTCCGGGCACTTCAATTCCAGAAAAATGTAAACAAAATTAGAGGGAATTCAGAGGATTGCAAGGAGAATGATTAAGGGGCTGGAGGGACTGACTTATGAAGAATGCTTGTGAGAGCTAAATATATAGCTGTTTTGGCTAAATGACTAAAGAGGAGCTATGCTAATGATGTAGGCATACTGGGAAAGCATGAAGAATTGTCTAGTGTAGACTCAGAGCTAGAAGAGTGTCTCATGATAGAAAATTTGGAGGAGGAAAGAAAAAATTGGCAGGAGAGGAAAAATACTTAATGGAAGAAAGAGATTAGATGGTGATATAGCTTTGTTAAGAATCGTGGTGGAATTGCTGTCATTTGGGATATCTGAAGTTTAGCTGGGCAGAGCCCTGGAGAATAATCCATGCTCTACAAGCTTGAAAAGGTCCCTTGAGAGACAGTCTGGATGCCTTAATAGATTTTTATGCTGTCATTAATTCCTGAATCACAGTGAATACTTCCAGTCTGACAAAGAGCCATATTCTTTGCAGTGTTTTTCTTGTTTGCCTTGTGTCATTTCTGCTGAGATACAAATATAGGTGCAAGACGTGAGGAAGACTTCTTCTATATTAACAGTTGAAATCCTGATTGTATCAGCTGCTTAACTCAAAGACCTTTTTCCTCTTTCTTTTAGTAGAGTGTTCATTCAGACTTGCTTGATAGGTGGGAAAAGGCAGCCTGCTGGATGCCCAGTAAGGTGAAAACCCAGTGTCTGTAACTCTGTCCTGTAATCTCTGTTAGGCTTTGACAGGTTCCCCATTGACACGTGGTACATATAGGCTCTGCTCTTTCTTTACCTTGCACATTTTCAAAATGGGTAACTGAACACTGGACTGATCCCTTCAGGCTCATGTGGTTGAGCTTGTAGCATTCCTGGCATGTCACAAAGATCTGAGCCCTCTCAGGGCTGTCTGTGAGCTAGAGGGAGCTGGGGCTGTGAGGGAGGCAGCAGTAGAACAAGATGGCAGGAGACTGCCAAGTTGATCTGCAGCACATGGGGATGGCCCAGCTGGTTTCCTCTTATCTCACCTACTACAAGAACTGAAGAGCGAAAGAGAGATTGGTGGTATTGGCTGCTTGGTTTAATGGGAATGGAAACAAACAGAATTGAGAGCAAGTTTTGTAGTGGATGTTGGCTGGCACCATGGACTTCCAGAGGTAAAAGGTTTTGTAGCTTGAGTGAAAGAGCCAGGATACATAATGTGAGTTTTTCAGACTGAAGATTATTTGTGCCATGGATCTAGACCCAGAGAGAGTTCGTAATCATTTATTAGCCTAGGTACAGCACTGTGCAAATTTGCAATCTATTTCCTGGGCAGGTAGCAAGGAGCACCATTTTGCATTGCATACATTCCAGACTGTTCAGTGTTGCTGGGTCTTTCCCAGTCAGTGCAAGGCCTGTTTGATGGTCTCAGCAGCTCAGCAGTGCCAGGCAACAAAACATGGGCACAGCTGACTCTGGGTGGAAATTGATGCTACTCAACTTGGACTTTTTGATTAGCTTTGTTATGTTCAAGATGGCTGCTGAAAATTACATCCTTACCACATGCACCCCAGTAGAGTGGGGGAGTTCATCAGCTTAGGTGTGGTACAGTGGGAGTGCTGTTGGGCTCTGGCTCTGAACCAGAGGTAAGAAACATTGTAAACTTACATTGTCTGTGCTGAATGTGTTGATTTTTGATGTTGTAATCTTCTCTTTAAAAAAAATACATAAACCCTGGAAAGAATTAAAGATTCCTCCCTCCCCTTTTGCATTAGGTAGAGATTCTGCATTTGTGCCACAATAGGAAAACTGGGAGATGTGAGAAATTAACTAGAAGATGATGAAGTGGAGAAGATTAGAAACTCCAGAGGGGATAATCTGTGTTGGCAGATATGAATGGTACCGTGCTTGCTCATGGAGATGGAGAACTTGAAATATAGGTTCAAGGACCAATGGACCTATTGTTTCCCCTGTATTATTTTGGCAATCTGTGTGCTCTCTAGTGGCATAACTCATCAAAGGAGGTGGAGAACTACTGCTCCTACCATTTGCTATGTCACCTAAGAGGAGGGACTATATGTTTGCAGCCCAAAGGATGAGGTTTCTCAGCCCTGGCTCACTGCAGAGAGGAATGGGGTGAAAGCAAGATAATTTGTGTAGTAATTGTGGTTTTTGCATGCAGGAAATTGATTTGTTACAGCACCTTTGAATCCTTGTTCCATAAGATTTTGCTAATCTCATTCTAACCCTGGCAATTGCACCCAGCGATTGAGCCAGAAAGTGATGCTGCTGCCTCCTTTAGTCATTGGGGCAAAGGCACAGCAGCAGGAGACCTTGAAATACATTCCTGCAACCATTTGTGCAGGATGGAGCTCTGGGTCCCTTCTCTGGGTTGCATGAGCTGCAACTCTGAAAGGAAAAAGGAGACTCAAGGTGTTATAAGAAGACAGTTGGTGGCAAACTTGTGGTTGTATTGCTGTGCTGAACTTCTGAAGAGAAACCTAAGCACTTCAAAGGCAAAATCAAAAATCACTCAGACATCCCTTTTCTTAAATTCCTCTATAGATGTTTAACAGCAGCATCACCTAATAGCAATGTTCATAGGAAGAGAAACTCTTCTCAAAGTAAATTTTTTTGTTCTGTTTTTATGTCATTCAGATATTTGAACTAAGTGGAAAAAAGTGGATTGATACTATGTAGTCACTACTTTTGTTAGTAGCCAGAGTTCATGCTGTAAAAATGATCACTCAAAAAGAGAAACTGTTTGGGAAAATATGGTTGTTTTATGGAAACTGTTACAAAAAAGGATTTCTCGGAGCTAGGATGGCCTTTTTGAAAGAAGTGGAGACTGCTTCTAAGCCAGTACAATACAAGACATTGAAATCTATTTCTGATCCAAAATAGAGCAGGATCTGAAATATGATTGTCCCACAGCTCAGAAAGCACATTAATCCCTGGGCCCTGGTTAGCTTTGGAGAGGTCTAATTCTTCTCTGCAGTTGTGTTTTTAGCCAGTATACATGTTAGAGCTCTGTGACATCCACCATTCAGTGGGGCTTGCATAAAGTGCTAGGTAGCAAGCAAACACAATAAGTCTGCACCTGCCACACAGACACAGGTAAAAATGTTCACATTTCCAAAAGCACCCTAGTCCCAGATCTCTGTTTCTTGGTTTGCTGTGCTGAACACAGGTCACGGAAGAGCCCCTACTTTTCACAGCAGATGGCTGAGAAATGCTTATTGGCTCCGTGAGCAGAGGTACCAGCAGCAGTGCATCACTTGCAGGTATCTCAGCAGTAATATTGGAGATGGTAGCCACAAGAAGAGAGCTGACACTGTGTATTTCCCTTGTAAGTTTTGGAGGTGGGCAGCTCTGTTACATTTGTAAAAGGTACAGTGTGGTGTCTGCTCTGCAGTCTCTGGTCAGTGTGGCCAATTTCTTTTTGCTCCTGATGTCTCACTGCAACTGCAAGGAAGGGGAAAACATGGCTCTTTTCTTTCATCTCCCTGCATTAAATTTTAACCACATATCCCACTTCATGTTTCCTACTGCTGCAGCTTTATGACTAAAACAAGGGACCAAAGATGTAGTAAAACCAAGTAGTGCAACAACTTTTATGATGTCTACCTCCTGCACTAGGTTTATACAGAGAACATATGCATGTGACGTAATGTTTTTCAGAAAACCATCTGTTCTGCATTGGAGTTTGAGTTCTGCTCTGTGGCCTTATTTGTTGTTGTGGGGTAGAAGATTGCCTAACCTCTCTTCAATGATTTTTTGCTTTTCCAAAGTTTTTTATGTGGAAAGAAAAAACAAGGAAGCAGAAAAAAATCTGTAAGGACTATTTGTCTGGTTTAGTAGACCCAAAGTAAAGTCCCTAATCCAATTTCATGGAGTAGAGGCTTCAGGTTGGATTTATGCTGTCTCTCTCCAGGAGGTTAAGGATGTGCTGTTCCGTTTGGTCATCCTTGGCCGTACTTGTTCCAGCTTGAGGCTATAGAAATCCTAAACTGGGACATGACTGTGAGGCGAAGAGCTGTAACCTGTGTCATTTTATCAAAGATTGTTTTGCCCTACTGAGTGGGAGGATACCTTTACCCTTCTGCTTTTTCCAAGCACTGTGAAATATAGCTTGTTCCTATCTTGTTGAGGGTACTCCAAGCAGAGGATCTTTGATTCACTCCAAGTAAATTTCTTTTGGGGTCTGATCCAGAGTTTAAGGGTTGCATCTTGGAAAGCAAGGCACTTGAATTAGTTTGCAGATACTACAGGACCAGTGATGTGAAGGCAAGAAATAAAGTATCTAACCAGATTCTTGGATTCAATAGTGTCTTGCAGTGCAGGCTGGCAGTTGGAAGAAACACTTTCTCATGCATAAATTTGGGCATCTTTGTGTTGCAAATGACCAAGAGACAATAAAACACACATTACCACTTTCATGGGGACACCTTTAAAGCCAGGACTGAACTTTCAGTTAACTCTACCGTATGTAGCCAAAGTCAAAGGTACAAAAACTTTGATAATTTCACATTTTAGAAATGTATTGGAAATTCTTATTCGTATATCTTCATTGAAAATTTCATGAATGTTAGATGTTCAATAAACTTAAATTATGCAGCAATTTACATCTAGAAGATTTGCTTTATAACTAAAGACTGGCTACTTTGCTTCTGAGTTGAGACCAGCTTTTCTTTTTATGCCTCCAACAGTTAGAATGGGCAGTTTTCTTCAGAAATTATTGGAGATCTATACTGACCGCTTAGTAGGAAAAACTCTGATATGACAGACATGTGAAAGGCATCAGCGAACAGCTGGATACAGGTGTATCCCTCTTGTTTGAACCTGATGTTGCATTTTTGTTCATTTCATGGACATCAGTATTAGATCTATCCAGAAATTTTCCAGCAAGACTTTTCTGTATTTTAATGTATTTTCAACTAACTGGGGAACTTGAGATTAGAGGGTAGAGCAAACTTGAATGAAACCAGTTTGTGAAATGCAAGATGGCAGTTATTAGCAAAGAGTACTTCCAGTACAGGAGTAGTCAGGTTGCTGGGGACATTTCCATAGACTGTGGACTCCAAGGTAAACTCCCAGTTGGAGAGGATGAAACTATGGGGTGTTCTGTCCTTTGATGCAGTTCTTGAAGTGCCCTGCTTTTCTCAACCACTGCTTTATTTCCATGCCATATCCCAAGTTTGTATCTTTATCTGAGTGACCTCAAAGGAATAATGTGCAGTGTGATGACGAAGATGTCACTCTGGAGCCATTTCCTCCCTTTCAGTAATCTCATTTCAAAGCTTTTCATGGTTACCCAGCTTTCTCATCCTCGTCCTTACTGCAACCAAGCTGAGAGTATAAACAAGTTCTAACACATTCCTGCTTTTCCATAAGTGATCTCTGTGCTCAACTATGGATTAAGAGTAAGGAAGAAAAATCAGAGCCCAAGGTACTTATGTACAGTCCTGGGACAGCACTGATGCTGACAAGCATGCATTCTCAAGGTGATCTGTTGGCCATAAAAATGATTTGTAAGAGAGGTGTCTTAAAATTGCCTCAAATGTCCCAAACAGTGCTCTTAATCAGGAGATAGCTTTGACTTTCTCCTGCAATACTGCTTAGTGACTTTGATCACCTATCACATCTTGGAATAGAAAGAAAGAAGATGCACTGTACAGTTTTGTTTGCTCTCAACAACAAAAAAAGCCTGGGACCTGTTAATCCTATCTGACCATATAGAAACCAAACCAAAGGTTAAGATATTTTTCTAAAATGGTGATATAAGCTGGTGGCAGAGCAGAGCCTGGAGGACTTGTTCTCTGTCCAGTTCCCTTGCACAGCACTCCTGTGCCTAATGCAGTACTTCCCTAGTCTGAGTCACCCTGGGCAGGGTAATGGGCAGCACTGCTGGCAGAAAAGGTGGAGGAGATAGCTGAAGTGCAGGGCGGTGGTCAAGGAGGGAGGCTTCCTGGTGTATGTAAGGAAGATCACTGAAGGAAGAAATGAGGTGGATTTGACAGCGGTGCAGGGAGGAGGGGAACACAAGTGCCTGACAAGCTTTTGAAGCTCTGTTTGCTTAATGGGAGCTCTTACAAAGAAACAGGCTGCATAAGCCATCAAGAGAAGATGGCTTCTCCCAGGGCCCTTGCAGCTGCACGAGGCTATGATAACAGAAATTAACTTCATCTCCTTTGTCTTGTTTTCCAAGAGCCCTAGAATAGTAGTTATGAAAATGGTGCTGTTTAATATTGTCTTTGATCGAGCAATCCAACGGGAGCCCTGGGCTTGTTCAGCTCAGCTTTGTTAGTTTCAGACCCCAAGGCAACAAGCCGTTGCCTTCAAAGCCCAGGCAGGGCTGCATTAAGTGTGAGGCATGCAGCAGAAATCCCAGTTTGTCAATTCAAATGGCAGTCACCTAGCTGCAGTGCCTGTACATTTACATCCACAGCAAAATGTGGGAAGCAGGGCACACAGATATCCCCTCTGGAAAGAGCCTATCTCAGAAGCCAACAAACAAGGCAACTCCTTCAAGGGACAGCAACGCAGGGTAGATCTTCCCTGTTATTATTGAGTTTTAATATGGTGCCTTTTTTATTTGCTGACAACTGGTCTCCCAGTACACTACAGCCAGGCATGAGGACAACATCACTGAGAAGAATGCTTCAATTTGTCTCCTTCACCTCCCTGTGGTAGATGTGCATCTTTCCTCCAACTCCCTGTGGGCACTGCATGTACACCTTTGGCCAAGGTCTCCATTCTAGTTGGGTATAGGCACTGGAAGTCATCAAGCCTCTGACTTAGCAAGAGCTGGCTCTTGGAGATATTTGCTACTAAACCAATAAACAGTATGAAAGCAGCTACTGAAAAAGGTCCATGCTGGGGGCGGTGTGCAGGAGGGCTTGTGAGAACCAGGAGGGTAGAAACAGCTTATCTGTTTCCAGATGGGTGGTTACCTGAATGCGCTATTACCCGTGGGGACCCAAGTACAAGCACTAATGGTCTCTGCAGGCAGTGCTGAGCAATGAAACTATGTGCTGAGGAAAAGACTGATGTGCTTTTTTTTGTCTCTTTCATTGTTTAATTATGAGACTTGTTCTATTTTATGTCCCCCTGTATGTAAAACAGGAGTGTGATCAATGCCTTAAGTTTTAGCTTTCATATTTTCCAGATTCTGTACTACATTAGTATATAACTCTGAACTTCATGTAAAGTGTTAACAAGTTCTCTTCACAGTTTAGTTAGACAAAACAATCCTTTTCCAGACTGAAAACCAAGGATACTGTTGCAGCTTCAGGCCCAGAAAGCTGAAACAACAGCAAACTGAGGAGAGCAACCTGGGAGGATGGGATCTACAACCTGAAGCTGTAACTGGACAATTATGTAAATGGACCAAAACTTATTGAAGTGTGAAAATGTGTGATCTGTTGTCCATCTTGGGTCCATCTTGCATCCATCTTGGGTCGAGCCACAGCCGGGCTCTTGTACTGCCCAAGGTGTACCCCTTGAAGGCCTTTTTATAAATATCTACTTTATTCCTTTAACACTGTCTAACCTTTGCTCCAGATCAGCCTCATTAGGCATCATGATCAGCTAGGTAGTTGTTTGTGGCTCAGGAAAGCTATAAATAGGGCAGGGACTCTTTGGGTGCCTCAAGGAGCCCACTTCTCAGTTTACTGGGGACTGATGACCATGATGCTTAACCTCAATCTTCACATCTCTTTAAACTACATCTAGACTAGGTTTGATTATGACATGTCCTGGGACCTGTTGTGCTGCTTTCCTCTTATTATGGAAACTGTGTGCTCCCATTGAAATAAAGGAGTACCAAAGATATAATATTTTAGATATACAATTTGTTGTAATAAAATCTGAAAAATTGGAGGAGTTTCAGGAGCAAGTAGTTTATTGATAATATTTTATGTGAAAAGGATAACACCTGCCATTACTGCAGTCAGGTTAAGATTTAGACAGGCCATATAAACATTTCAGCTATATGTTCTCTCAAACCTGACATAAACAAATTGCCGTTTAGTTTCCAGAACCAGGTGTTCCTGAGCATTGTTATAGAAAATAGAACAAGGATCTCCCTTCTGTTCCAGCAGTGCTTGTCCTAGCACTCCACATTGTTTTGTTATGTGCAGTGACGCTTGGTACTTCTCTTCAGCTTAGCAGGCAACCAAAGGGACTCACTCTACAGTGTGCTCTTGTGTATATTTTAGGAAGGATCAGCAGAAACTCTGGAAACCAGCTGAAGTTTTTTGAGATTCTGGTTCATTGCTTGCCTCTTGAAATTATTGTTGTTTCTCTGATCGTGTCCCACTAGGATTTCTATTTTCTTCTCTGCACCGTGTAAGGCACGTGACAGTGAGATCTTAATTGATCCAACTAGAAAGAAAAACAAACGATGGCAAAAGTTTTGTTGTTAAAGGTAACTGAGAACTGCAGAGGAAGGATTTGCTTTTGCTGTGGTGAAATGTTATGTTCTCTCTCTGAACCTGCTCCAAAAAGTGACTATGGTTTTAAAAAGCTCATGCAAGTATGAGTAACCCAGGGCTTAGTGCTAAGAGGCAAAACTTTGGGGTCAAGTTTTGTCCTTAATAGGAACTATTCATATCTCAGCACATCAGTGTCCACTTCTGTTAAAGGAGCAGAGGGAGAGGTTTCATATAGTTAAATGCTGGAGAAATATAAAGAATTTCAGATTATGAGTTACAGGACAAAAGATTCAGCATGTATCTTCTAGCTTCAGTCCTGGATGTGTAGGAGATGGATGGAAGGTAGAGGTGGTTGGAAATTAAAATAAGCCAATATCCTAAACAATATTTTAATTGAATTTTCAGTACCTTCACCTTGGATATTATCGTAGCAGGCATTAAAAACCCATGCACATTATTCTGTAACTGTATACTATGTACAGTAAATGCACCAGCTATTAAAAAGGGAGAGTATAAAAAGATATTTCAGTATGCCTTCAAAATTGCTCAATACTGTTGTTTATGCAGTGTTTTCTATTCCTGAAAGCTTAGAAGCCTGGAATTAAGTAGAGGAGCAGCCTTTTTAGATTGGCAAGACAATTCCTCCCCACTTGACCAGTGCAAGCTCTTTCAGTACAATGACAGTTAAAATCAGCCCACTCATATCCATGCTGTTTAATTACAAAGGAAAGCTACAGCATTTCAGAACAGAAAGATATGAATTTGATTAAGACACTGGACTCATCCTCAGGGGGAGCTGAGCTTAATTCCTGCCTTTGCCACAGGCTCTCTTGAAGTCAGTCAATTAATCAGTTTATGTCTTAGCTTACCTGTCTGCACAATTAAAATGAAGACAAAGGAAGTTCCAGCCCCATCTTCCCCCATATATAAAAGATGCTCTCTGTGTGAAGGGTCCCAATCTTCTCCTATTGTTCTTTTATTGCTGTTTGGTATAAAGGTGTCTTCTTTCTAGGAGGGAAGTTCAGCTGATCTGTGCTTTCTTTTTTCAGCGTTTCCCTAGCTCCATGGATAAATGTGTGGTACTATACTGATTAAGCTGAAACAAAGTCTTTGCCATAAAAACTTGCACAAGTTAAATCTATTGGATCATTCGATCCATCTTGTCAATTATGCTCACCTGTACCTTGTGGAGCAGAGTGGTAGTCTGTGAATAGTTAAGGATGTGATTGAATTTTCATTATAAGGCTAATATTTGTTCCTCCGTACTTACTGCAGACACTAAAGAATCAGTTGGTTTGGAAGATGACTTAGCAGTTTTTAAATGAAGTTGAAGTCAACTAGAGGATACTGTCCTGACTTTTATGTGTAAAAAACCCAAAGAAGAACATATGATGCATGAAATTTTATCTGTGTAAATATTAATGAAAACATTAAATTTTTTTTTCCATTTTTATTTGTAGTAACAACAGAGAAAAAGGGAGGGAAAGTAAGGCATTTTATTTTTCCTGCAGTTGTTGACTGCAGATAAACACAGTTTGATCAAGATGAGTTGACTATGTTTTAATTTTAAAAGTTAGGATTCCAAATAATGGGATCAAAATGGTTCATTGTCTTGTTCCAGTGTACAACTTCTTGAGGTTAGGCTTTCATTAAAACTCTATGTAATACTGTCTTTAACACTGTCTATATCCCTTTCCCCATCTCAAGAGGAAGTTTGCTCTAATCACAATTCCCTGGAGAGGTCCTTTATTGGTGAAAGGCAAAGTTTCCACTAAATGCTAATTAGAGAAGATGATTGGAAATTGCCACTTTTGTGAATTGGCATTTTTCAAAGACTCCTCAATCCCTGAGCCTTTTCTTTAGTGGGGGGAAAGGTGAGACAACTACCCTTCTGCTATAGCTTGCTACATCCAGGATGATGTAAGGAGGATGGTCACCTCTCCTGCTTTGCTCTTCAGACATTAAAGATCATGGCCACTCCTCTGTGGCTCTCCTCAAAGTAGTAAAACCTGCAGCAGTGTTGGGCCTGCGGACTGGCTGGACCACAAGAGAGCACAGATCATGATTCACTCTTGAAGTAAGGACATAACCTGAAGTTGTAATTGGACAATTAACCCCAATGTGTAAATGGACCAAAACTTATAAAAATGTGAAAATGTGTGATCCGTTGTCCATCTTAGGTCCATCTTGCATCCATCTTGGGTCGAGCCAAGAAAGCAACAGAGAAAAAGAATGTGGAGAAAAGATCAAAAGGAAAACTGTGGAGATGGCCCATTTGTGCCTTTCCTGGCTGGCCAGAGTCACATCTGTGGTTTACCAAATGCACTGGAGTTCATTGCATTTTATTGCATGGTTTATTGCAATTTATCCTTTTAAAAGCAGCTTTGCACTTCTTACCTTTTTCAGCTTTTGCAACGTGTCTTGGTAAAATAAAGCTCCTTTAAAACCACCCTCAATCAGGACTGGCATTTTCTTGTGTTTGTAACAGCCTGATGAAACAACATGTGGAGGTTACCACGCTTCTCCTTTATTTTTTAAGAGGATGCAAAAATCTTCAGTGACAAACTATTCTTCTTACATTTTGTGACAAAGCAATTCTCTTCAGTCACTGAACTCACCTTGACTCTTCTCACGCAAATGCCGTAATTCAGAAATTCTTAAATAGCAGTGTGCAATGCACAACCATTGCCTATGGATCTGTACGATCTGTGGTGTTTTCAGTGAACTGATAGCAAAGGTGCAGGGTATCATCAGGGAAACAAAAGGCAGGCTCTGGATTATCAATTCACTAGTTCTGGAGCAGTGGCTTCTTTGCCAGGAGCAAGCCCTCTGTTTAACTGGTCTACTTGTAATTAGTGACTAATGGAACAATAACTGCCAGTATATTAATTGTTATTGTAGCTGTATACAGAGCATTGTTCTCTCTGTGATAGGCATATAAATTGTGTGCAACTATGTTGTCCTTTCCAGAGTACCTCTCTCTCGAGTTAGGTGTCAATAATGAAATGCAGTTGCTCCTTGAGGACGGATAATGTTATCTCTAAGGGCTTGTCTAGGCAGAGCACGTGGGAAAGTTGATCTGACTTAAGTAACAAAGTGTGTTTCAAGTGGGTTATGTAAAATGTATTAAACTGATGCATGCACTCACACTTGTTTGGAATTAAAAGTGGCCTTCATTTGATTTAGTTTAATTTTCCTTTAAAGGGAATCCAACTAAATAGAATTAAAGCCACTTTAATGCTGGCTGAAAGTGTGTACGTTAATTTTCCTGTGACCCATAGTAAAAGTTCACCTTTTTTTTTCTAAGAAGAGGGCAAAGGTTCTCTTGGCATTCCTGGACATTGTGCTGAGCAAATGTGAAAGTTGCCTTGAGTATTCATTTCAACTCTCTGAAACTCAGTGTGAGTTCCAATCTTTCATACTTTCTTCTTTTTTTTTCTTTTCTCTCTTTATTTGTTTTTTTTTTTTAATATTTTTTTGTGGTTTTGTTTTGTTTTGTGTTTTTTTAGCCTTCCTTTGAATCCACTGTGCAACCAGTACAGAGGGTCAGTGAAAATGTACGTTTTTATTAACTGAGAGATGGGGGGGTTTATTGTTGTTTTTTGGTTGGTTGGTTCTTTGTTTTTGTTTGTTTGTTTGGTTGGTTTTGGTTGGGTTTTTTTTTCTTTTTTTTAAATCTTGGAGACTTTACTCTTCCATATAGTGAAATTGAAGCACAGAAAAGATAAGTACAGTAATTTCACAACTATAAGGCACACCTTTTTGACTAAAATTTTGATGGAAACCCAGAAGTGCACCTTATAGTCAGGTGTGCCTTATATATGGACAAAGTTGGGAAATTTGCCAACCCGGAAGTGCGAGCCGCGGCCACCCCGAGCCAACCCAGAAGTGCAAACTGTGAGCCGCAGCCGCTCCGCAGCAGCCCCGAACCGCGGCACAAGCCGTGCCTCGCCAGCCACGTCAGCCGGCGCCAGGGGTGGGCAGGAGTGCCGGGGCCTGCACACAGGGAGGGCACCTGGGGCTGCATTTAATGGCTACACCAATCTGTGAAAAATGTTTGCAAATTGAGCACCTGCCAGTAAACCCTGTGATCGCGCAATTCCGTTACTAATTCGTTACTTTGTTGCGCGCTGATCCTCACTGCAAAATAAACATGTGCCTTATAGTCCAGCGCACCTTATATATGGACAAAGTTTGTAAATTTGCTGACACCCAGAAGTGCACCTTATAATCGTGAAATTACTGTAATTTCCCCACAAAAACCTAGCATGAGCTACCTGCAGAGTACAGCATGAGATCTGTTGTGGCTGGCACCAATACCTGGATGCTGGAAATTTTTGTTTGGATCCTCTTGTCTTTCTTAGAGGAAACCTTGGTCTTAAACTGTGAAAGGAAACTTTCACACTTCCCAGTATGGACAGCCTAGCTGATGTGTGTGATGCTGGACATCTTTTTGGAAGCCTTGCTGAGAGCTGATGTTTCCATGGCTGTCGATCATCTCTTCTGACCTACAGTGTTAGCTGCTCACTGGTTCACACAGGCAAACAGTGAGTTTGGGATTCTCATCACTATTCACTGTGGCTGAGCTGAGAACATGCGAGAAGAGCATTTGGAGCATGGGGGGGAAGAAAGCCAAGCCCAGTGATCCCTTTGTAATGCAGAAAGCTTTTCATGAAGTCACGTTAAAATGAGCAGCAGGCCATGATTTGAAATGAAATAAACCTTAGGAGCCCTGGAGTTTAAATGTACTGTTGATAAATGGATTCTGTTCTTATTCATTCCACTCTTGCATGATGAAGAAAGAAACTTTTTCTGTGAATTGATCTGTGTTAATTTCAACTCTACCTTCCTAGATAAAGCTGCAGTGAGCTCCCAATTTGGTGACTAGTTAATCCTGGCCAGGAATTAGGAAGGCCATTGGTAATGACAGCCAGAAATGCATTCATGAAGGAGAGCTGTATTCAGCAAATTCAGTGAAGAATTTCCTTTATATTTCTTGTAATGTAGTTCTATATTTCTTTACTGCAACACACTACGCTTGTCTAAGTACTTAAATCTGTATAGGCTCTCTTCTGTTTATTAGAAATAGCAGAGCCAATTTTTATACACATCATGAACAGTGTGTCAGAGGCTAATGAGAGCATGCATTTTGGTTTGGTTTTTGCTTTCATGAGAAAAGCAGTGTTTTCTTGAACACTAACAGATGCATTTCCAGTGCTTAACAATAGAGCCTCAGCTTAAAAGGTTCAGGCATTGTTCAGATGCCACTGTCAGCTGGAGAGATGTCACCTAGAATAGAAGAGCTACAAAACTGCAAGTCCAAAAATCCTGTGCTGGAGCCTCTGCAGAGCAGTCTTTGTATTGGTTCTACATCTGTGGGTTTGAACTCTTACTTTTCTGAATTCACAGATTAGGAGGTTTTAGTTCACCCCAACTTTCAGTAGGTCTGTATTTGTCTGTATTTCTGGCATTCTCCTGTCTTTTAATGTTCAGTCTGTTGGTGGTCTCACTGGTTGTTTTGTCATGTGGTTTGGATCTAGTGTTTAGAAAGTTGAGAAGGAAAAATGTTTCAACCACCTGACAGCCAAGTGCATCAATAGCACTCTGCTGTTTTGTACTCAGTACTTCAGTACTTCAGTAAATGCTGTGGCAATCTGTGCTTGAGAAGTTTTCTCATGTTGTGTTCATATGTTTCTAGTATGTTCAGGCACAGACTCAGTTTTTGGGTATTGAGGTTAACATTGTGTTGATTGTTAGTGTGCTGCTTTCATTGTCTTATTTGTTGGCATGGAGGTCATTATTGAGAGGTCCACCTTGCAGCAAGTCACATCCTCCTGTGTGCTCTACGTCCAAGAGAGATGGTTGACTTGTTTTAAAACAGATATTGCTGTGAGGGCCTGTGATATGCAATGACTTTTTAATGAGAACCGTTTAATATCCTAATAAATGTGAGGCTAAATTTCATTGTTTGTTTTCTGGCTGTAAGAATCCTGGAAACATCCCCTGTGATTGCACAGTAGTTAACTTGCCCAGTCTGACACACACAGCAGGTCTCTATTGTTTTAGGTAGATGTCTGAAGCAAGAGCACCCTGACTCATGAGGAGGAGGAGAAGCTAATGCAAATTATAAGCCAATGGTTTCACAGACCTTATAGGATATAATTTGCTGTAGTCTGAATGCTCACAGAAATCGCTAAGAATGTAGTCTTTTGTTTTCTGTGCTGTAGTCCCAGACTTTTAAACTCTCAATTTTCCTACAGGGAAGATCCTGTTCTGCAGATTGCCTCATACTGGCTGATACCAAGATTTCTTTAGAAGAGACACTCTTCTAGGGTGAGGAGGCAGGTCAGAAGGCATTCTATCAAGTGGAGAAGTAAAGACCTCATCTCCTCATAGGATTTAGGGATGCACAGATTCAAATATAATGAGGGGTTGTTTTTTTCTTTTGGCGGGGGGGCGTGTATCTACTTAGCTTAACTTGTGGATATTTATTTATATAGCTTTAAACTTGGGCTTTTTGTGCACTAGATTTTAAAGATATTATTAAGGCATTTAAATAGCCTTCAGGAATCTGGGCTTTGGCACTCAGGAGGGCAGAGCCTATCAGCTGTCAATCAGATTTGAGCTCTGATGCATCTAATTTCTGAAAATGAGTCTTCAGTCTGTGAAATGCATGGGGTATTCAATGAGAACTAGCTTGCAGAGACCACTGAGGTGAATGAGAGGAATCCAAGGCAAAGGAGAGAGGGATGACAAGATAGTAGAATTGCTGACTTTTAATTCCATAGCATGAGTCCTGGCCTGAACTATTCTAGAAAGCAATCAGGAAAAAACATCCTTGTCTATAGCACCCTAACTTTAAGGGAGCTCATTGCTAGTAATCTTGCTTGCCTGCAGCATCCCTGTGACAAGTGTGGATAGATAGGGCAAAAAAGCTATAGTGACAGATCTAACACAGTTATGACTTTTAGTGCTATCTTGGTAATCTTTGTTATGTGTTCCTAAGTCTATCATTAGAGTTCAAGTAAGCCAACAGGACTTCAAATTTGCAAGGTTCTGAGTGATGTCTTTGATTACTATGAAGAGCAGCCTCATATTCTGGCCTTTTTGGTACTTGTTAAAGGCATAAGTTTAATTAATAACTATGTATGTTTCTACAGGGCCTTTACTGTGTAGGGTTATGATTTTTTTTTTCTTCCCCAAGAGAATTTCCCCATTTCTTTCACACATACTATGTGTTCTCCCAGACAGGATGGGATGGTCAAGAGACTTACAAGTTTGCAAAGCCTGACAAGTTCTGGAGGGGAGCAAGTGGGGCCCTGGTTATTTTAATTCTTGGTTTTTATTGCATGTGAAGTGGTCTTGAATACCGTAACTCACTTTTCCTGCCTCTCTTTTTTGGCCCGTAATCTCTGGAAGCAGATAAATCCTGGATGTGGCTACTACATGAATGAGGAAGGGGAGTTTTGTTCTGTAGATTGATCATAAGTGATTCAAATAAAATTGGCTATTTGGTGTTTATGCTTCAGTGACTTCTTGCAATTGGATAGCTCTGGCAGGGAATGTGTGACAGGATAGCTCCATGGATGGAAACAGTAGCAAAACAGAGATGGAACGGAATAGGAGACCTAGAGAGCCAACTCAGCTGAGACCTTTCTCTTTGTAGGTCACACAAGCTTCGCCTACAGTGTCATTCCTAGAAAAACCAGGTTACTGTAGGATTGATCGGCTGAGGCCTGAGCTCCGATCTCATTCAAAAGAGCCCCAAGTAATTGATTTGGTGTGTCCGAGTGCAGCTTGCACAGCTCAGCAATGGAGGTGTGGCCATGTCCTGCTCCGGCTCATTTAACTTGCATCTGACCCAGGGCTATGGCAAATTAGGGTCTGTCCCTTCAAAGTAGAAATCAGCTCCCATTTCAATATGCTGACTGCATTATCAGTCATCAGCATGCAATGGAGAGAGACCCCTCACAGAAACAAGCCTTCCAAAGGGACTCAATTAGATGGCAGAGAGATGCAAAGAGCAAACTCAGAATATTGTGCCAGTACAGGTTGTGTTAATCTGCTTGTTTCTCCAGCCAACAAATAATTGAGTTCTTCCTACCCACACATTTTCCCTACTAAAACTTCTGTAAATATTCACATGTATGCCCTGGGCCCAAGTGGGTTATTTGGGTTTGAATCTGAATCTAGGAACTCTGAGCTGCATTGAATGGATAGTGGTAGAAAATGGAAAAAGAGTGGCCAATCCAGTGTACAGATACAAACCTGAAAAGTTCCTTCAGCTTAGGCTGCTACTACTGATTAGCTGGGTTGCAGTAATTCCCTACTTTTAACCTATTGTGTTGCTCTCCTGATGCACCAGCCAGACAGGAAAGGTATTTGGCTGGAGTCAAAGGGTTCGGTTCCACTGCATTCATCTACCATAGGCTTCTTCCTAACCGCCATTGTTTGTTGGTAAGGAGATGATAATACCCAAGCATTCATTCCATAAATACTAGATTCTTTCTACATCATGTGATCTCTGGAAATGGTTATTTATGCCCTATTATACCTTTTTGCAAGTGTTAATGTTGGGGTGGGAGGCGGGGGGGATAGGTGGGGGGTGGGGAACAGGAAGTCGGGAAGTCAACCTGAATGTTAACAGTCCTTCATGTTTCAACTTGCACTTATACAAACTGGGAGAATGCTTTCTCTGGTCCACTCATGTGAACTAAACTCAGATGGGAGCACCAATTGCATCAAAGGCAATGCATTATGCATAGGAATAAATTTTTATAGCCGTATCACCTTGACTACAAGATCACCCATTCTTATCTTCTCATGCCTCTTTGTCTTTGCAAATTAGATATATGTAAAACAGTTCAGTTGAGATGCCTAGCTACAGATTGGTGCATTCTCCCAAAGAGGGAAAAGCAAACCTCTGCTTCTGGCTCTAGCTGGAGTTCCAAGGATAGTATCCTCCTCTATAAGAGTGATTTTATGCTATAGCCTATCCATGGTGGTTCTCAAGCGCTTATCTCTGTGGCTGTAATGGTAGGGAAATGTGCCACAAGTTTTATAGGCTGGGGGATACAAGTTTCTTTTTTTAATCCTTTAGGGTTTTCTTCCTGTTTAGGATGATCTGTTTCAGAGCCACTTCTATTTTTTATTACTCTTTGATTGGTAAAGATGAGTGTGTCAGTGTTACGAGTTTTTCAGTTTTTGCAGTAGGAAGACATTTAATCCAGCCTTCCAGCAGGGAAATCAGTTGAAACTCCCAATGACATGTGAGTTCTGTCTGAAGGAAGGCCTTGTAGGACTGGGGCCCAATTACATTACTTGACATTTTACATAGTAGTATCAGAATGCTTGTCTAACAAATACAAGACAAAGCCTGACCAGAGACAGCCTGCAACACGATAAAATAATAACACCACATGACAAGCCAATTACTTTAYTGTTGAATTACACAGAGCAAGAATCCACCGTCCACATCTTCTGGCTGTTGGTTTTGTTTTTTTCTTTCCATATTTGTCAGTTCTAGCCCAAAAGGTCCCCTTTCCTGAAGATGACCAACCAGTTCCTGTTTCCAAATGTCTTTTTCAGTTTAATTAAATTTGGCATGGGAACCTTTTAGAGATAGTTGTCATTTGTAGGTAGCTGCCTGGGTCAGACAATGCTTTTGCTACTTCTCTCAGGTTAGCATTTAAAAAAGCATTAATAGTTTGAGATCTATATTTCAGGCTTGTCTTTCACAGAGTTCACATCCCTGCCAAAAAGAAAAGAGGGTTGTTGCTTTCCTAGTTGTTCTCAATGTTTCCCTAATTTGTTTAGTATCTATATACTTAAAAATGGCAGTTTGAGGGTGGATTTACACAACTCTAAGCTCATTATGCTCTAGCCACAAAATGGTTCTATTTTTTTCAACTTACTGCAGCAGAGACGCTAAAAATAAACTATTTAGAGAATTATATTTTGTTATGAAGAATATGGATGTCTCTAATGGAACTCTGTCCCCTAATTGCTTTGCTGGAAGGCCTGACAAGTGGGTGCATTCATACACTTATACTTGACAACCACATTCAGCTTCCTGCTGATTAAGTTTGCAGAGTGTGTGAGACAAGCATGGAATGAATCTTCTTCTAGCTTCTTGCCAACAAATAGCACCTATGCAAAGCAGTCCCTAGGTTGTGTCTTTTGCAGCAGTTGGGAGAGGGGACAAAAAAAAAAAGGCGGCAAGCCACTTCCTACCACTGATGGCATTGAGTGCCCTGTGCCTGTAGTCAGGGGAATATACATGCTGCTTCCCTAACTCTTGGTGCTGCCTGCAAAGGGCATTGATCGATCCCTGGCACAGGCAAAGTGGGCGTCTGTGAAGAGCCCCTGAGCCCACAACCCACCATGGAGTGGGGTGGCACTGCAGCCGGTATCGATCGGTGCTTGAGAAATCAGCGACTGTTGTATTATATAATTATTGATGTAGCTGGAAAATGCCACAGGCGAAGCGCAGCTTGCTGTTTGTTATGCTGCATTGTCTCTCTCGTCTGCGTTGGGCCTCTGTGTTTTGCCTCTTCTGTTCCCATTGCATGTTTATTTATACCATGTACCTTTAGCTTTCATATTTCTCCTGCGAATCCAAGTTGGAAAAACCAGCTCTAGTTTTTGTTCAGGAGAAGGAGGGGCGGATTGTGAAGGAAATGAATTCCTCTAGACACTCCTGGAGGCCCTAAGATGAATACAAAAACCAGGGAGAAGGCGTGAGCGGGGAAGAGAGGCTTGGGAAGCAGAAGGCCCATTTTATCTCAGCAGGGCCCACAGGGACTGCCAATCTTTAGATAAAAATGTAGACTTTAGAAGCAGCCATAATGTACAGCCTCATCTATCATGCGGTTGGGACAAATGGGTTTAGACCTAATTTGCAGTAGCAATTAACTGAAGTCCAGCCAAATTCTCTGGATATCCTTTAGGATCATATGCACTTGGTTCCTATGCATTCCCAGGAAGGGGTAAGAACAGGCCGTCATATGCTTCAGCCAGTGGTGCAGGAGAACACTCTCCAACAGGCCAGGAGTGAGGAGAGCTGGGTGGTGCTGCATCAGCCCCAGAGTGGTGTCTTGTTCTGAGCCTTGCTAATAAACTTCCCTTGATGAACCACAAAGACAGGTTGAAGGATGGGTCTAAGGTGTCCTGCCAAAGGTGGAAATAGGAAAGTAGAGACTAAAAGAGGTTGGCAGAGCTGGGAAACCCTCAGCTGGGGGGATACCAGGCAAGAACAGAGGGGCAGCAGCAGAGCTGGTGTGAGGAGTCTGCAACTGGAGTAATCTGTGTATGTGAACACAGAAGTATTTTATGTGGTAGGTTCCCATACAGCAGTAAAGGGTCAGATTTTTGAGGCAGACAGGAGGTATCTGAAGGCAGAGCCCATGGTGTACCAAATGTGTGGGAGACCCTCACAGCATTACCCCCACCATACCTGGTGCTAACACATGCCTGAACTCACTCACTTCCACTCACGTTATTAGCTGAAATTTAAAGATAAAAATTACAATGTGTGGGATTAAATAATTGCACAGACTCCAGGCATCTGCAGGGCATACTTCTGTCCTAGTCAAGAGAAGACAGACTGGCTGAGGATGTTGGGATAACGGGGCTTTTTCATTAGGAAAATCTGGTTCATTTCTAGCATGTACAATGAGTTACCAGTGAGCATGGGACTGCCCTCTCCTGGAGGAAATATGCTCTGCTCTCCTCTTTTGCTTTCACCATTCATGAAAAGATTGTAGTTTTGTAGTATAGATATGGTATAGATTGAGTCTGTGGTCTCTTTTGTATCGTGCAGGAGTACTCTTAACCCACTGCACCTTATGCCATGGCTGTTGTGTGGCTGATAGCTGCGCGATGGCAGCTAGGGAAAGTAGTATTTGAGCTGTACCTCAAAATGCCTGAATTCTGGGAACAGGCCAGTGCTGGGATGGGAAGGTTTTCTGCTGTGAAAACAACTGTTTAGGGTCAACTTCTTGTTGTTCCATGGGTCTAGGCTTCACTATTGACTTGGCTAAACAGTAGCAAAATGTAGGCATCCTGCAGGCTGTACCTGGGGCTAAGTGAAAACTCTGTTTAGCTCAAAATCATCAGGCTGGTGTAAAGGTGGGCCTTTACACAGAGGTGGTTTCTGAAGAAAAGCAGAGGGACAGGGCCACTCCTGGAACAATTCAAAAAGTGCATAAATGTGTTGCTTGTTGACACAGCTTGGTGGTGGACCAAGTTAACAGTGGGACTTGATTTTAGAGGTCTTTTTCAACCTCAGTGACTATGACTTTATAACATTCATGTTCTACAGGTACAGTTGCTGAAGCTGTCTGGATCTACAGGCTTCTCTAACACTGCTCTGCCTCCAAAGGCAATACAGCTTTTGCCTTGGGAAAGTGGTCTTGCCATAGCCAGAAATCCCTCTTTGGCACCAGTGGGTGCTATCTGATCACGGGGAAGACCTTAGTTTATTCCCCAGCCCGCAGCCACCATCGGGGTAATATTTTAACTCAGGGCTTTTATTGCTGTTCAGAGAGGGCCTATTTCTACTGGACACAGCACACAGTGCTGTTCCAGCTCCAGGATAAAACATGGTGCCACCCCACACCTCGGAGCAGCTGTGCTGCTGTAGGGAGGCAGCAAGTAATCAGCAGAGATTCACTGAGGGCTGCAATGCTGTAAAATAGCCTCTCAGCGCAAGATACAGGGAGGCGCTTACCGAGGTGACAGGGAAACTATACATTTCTTTTTTCCAATCTATTAATCAAAGTGCCTGTAGTTCCCATTCTGGTGAGGCAGGTGAGACTCTAATAAATATTGAGCAGCAAAACTTGATTTGTATCCAGACTCTCCTGGATACAAGCATTTTCAAGCATTTTCATAAATAGGAAGTTGCGAAACAATAAAATAAACCCATCTGTTTCCCATCCTCTTCTCACTTATTTGTGGTTGAAGGGCTGCATAGCTGGCAAGGCTGCTCAAACCCTGACTGGGGGTCAGGGATGGGGTAGCTGAGGCAGGCTCTCTGGGAAGAGAGAGGTTTACCTCCTCCCTCTGCCATTGATAGATCATGTGTGACCTACAGCTGGATTATTCTCTGATTCTGCAGGTGTGGCAAGCTGTTTTCTCAATGTCCCCTTTTTATCAGCTTGATCTTATTACTGGTGATGGCCTTGGAGTCGATACAGAGTTGGTTTCACATCTCAACAGAAAGAAAGCAGAGGAAGCCCTTTGCCAGGCCTGATGCTGCAGTTCTTGTTTGCTGAGTATCTCCATTGATTTATGCTGGACTATTCAGATAAAGAAGTGTTCTGTGTTATGTTGCTTTTTTTCAGGTAACTCTTTCAGCTAACATAACTTTTATTTTTTCTTTTCAGCTGTTTCTTAGCCTGGTTTCATACAGAAACACAGCTTCTATGAGCATAGTGTCTGACTGTCTTTCAAACTCCTGTAATTACTGAGTATCTTGACTGATTTCAGCTAAATTGAAATCTCAAAGACATTTATTCTTTGTAGTTTTCATGAAAACAGGAGGAAAGTGACCTTATTAGCTCTGCAGTTGCATGAACTCAGCTGTATGCTTGGACAACAGAGACTCTCTCCAGAAGAAACATTAACAATGTGGAAGAAGTAGGAAAAGACTCACTCAGATATTTTTCCTCTCAAAAAAAATCCCTAAAAAAGAAAAACATGTTACCCTACCCATAAAAAAAATTAAAAACCCCAAATAATTCCAACCACAGCACTTATCACCCCTTTAAAAAACAGGCGGTTTTAATTCCAGTGCTTACAGAAGAATTTTCTATGACGGTTGGACTGCAGTTTTCCTTTTGCAAAGATATTTTTTACCACATTGAGCTAATGATCCACCAGATCCTTTGGTGTCTGTTGCATTTTTTACCTCACCATTCAGAGAAAAGGGGAGAAAGTCTTGTTATGTCTCCATCCAAATGTATATGAATGTGTATTGGGAAGGGAAGATTGGCAGCAATGGGGAGGAGAATGCTCCTTTGAAAATCCACTTATGTTTCTGAAACCTTAGGATTTCATGGGTTACTATTATCTCATTATGCCAATAAATAGGCAAGGGTGATGCTTGGTCAATTTTTTTATGTTTTATGAAGTGCTTTGAGATCCCGGGATCCCAGATGTTCAAAATAGTATTGTTGCAACTGGTGCTCTATTTATAACAATAATGTATATAGTGTTTTCTGTTCCTTTTTAAAACATAGCAATCCTGGGGTTTTTTGGGGTTTTTTTTTGGTTTTTTGTTTTGTTTTGTTTTGTTTTGTTGTTTGTTTGTTTGTTTGTTTGTTTTTAGTAGAGTCAGTGTAGCAGGTGGAATATTTTTTTTTTTTATTTCACTTGTTTTAAGTGCAGGCATATGATTGGGGAGATACAGGGTAAGAGGCTTTGGGAAATTTTTGTCATCCTGCAATGTTGTTTTCAAGTAGGACCAGAAGCAAAATTTTGGCAAATCTCTGAGAAAATCCTAGCCTTGTATGTCACTGACATGTAGACAACTAAGACGAACTCAAGAAATTAAAGACTTGTTTTGGCAACTTCATGAAAGTTTTAGGATTTTTTCCTGAACTGTTTGAGGTTCACCTATATGAATATAGTACTTTGACCCCTGGTAACTGAGTTTGAGATCCAAAAAGATTTATGTGACTCATTTGTTCAAGCCTCTAGATAGTCACTGGTGTCAGTAGAATTAAGTGCCTGCCAACATTCATGTTCCTGGTTCATGCCTTCCTGTTCTGCAAAGGGTTTGGTATGAGGGAGGATAAATGCATGTGGTAAATCTGCGACCTGGGTTGAATGGGATTCTTGGTTCTCTCTGCTATTATATGTGTGAGAGAAGGAGCCATCCCCACCCCAGGCATTTGCTGAAGAGACACAGTCCCATTTGCTTTTGGGTAGCCTACAGCAATGTACACAATTGAGGATTTTCCCTGGCTTCTCTAGCACAGGAGACATTTTCATACACCGTGCATTTGTAATAAGCATGCGTTGTTTATTTAAGGACTTAAAGCTTATGCCAAATTTCTCTTTTCTTGGCTTTAAATATGTGGCCCAAGGGTAGTTTTATCCCAGATATCCATAAATAGGAGCATGTTTGTGTTCCCAGTGACCAAAGTTTTGAACTAGAGCCGAGCTGTATCTTCGGCTCCTGTTATGTCACACCAGGTACAGCCAGAGGTAGGGATGCTGAGATGCATTAAGCCATTTCCCATTTGCTTGCATTTTGCTGTGTCAAGAATGCGACTGTGATAAGAGTAATCGCAGTGTCTCTAAAGCAATTTTCTGCCATTTTGGCCAGTAGTCTTGCCTCAGTAGTGATGTAAGGGAGTAGACCAGTAGATAATTTGCTCTGGGGACTTTGGAAGCAAAAAAATTATCAGCAGAAGGAAGGCTTTCATGGTCTTTGGCCTGTCTCAGAGGGATGTTTCTTCCTGGCATGAAATGGAGAGCAATGCTGCACCTAGAAACTTCAGCAATCTTGAGAGCTGGAGCTTGATTACCCACTGTGGAGTCTGCTTGGACAGGGAACCCAAGGCTCTCCCACAGTCAGCATGAGCTGTGGATTGCTCTCTGCAGGGGAAAGGAGGGCAATATCCCCTCTGGGATGCTGCACTTCAGAGGACTTGTGACATCACACTTTCCTTCTAGAAAATGGAGAAGCAATCTCAGCTGAATTCCTAGCTTCACTTCCCTCAGCACTCCAGGTTTTCCTCAGTGGTGTCCTGTCCAAGTATTGACCAGGGTGAACATTGCTTATCTCGGGAAATCAATGGCATGTGCAGTGAGAAGACAAGCAAGGAGATATGTATCTAACTCTCAGTTTTTTCCACCTTAATAAATATGTTTTCCCTGATCCAATGGCATTGTAACAACAGGCAGTAATTACTGTGGCTGCATCCATCTCCTTTGATTTAATCAGACAGATATTATATGTTAAGTATCAATTGATTACTAAAAGTATATTTGCTGATGCTTCCAAATCCAAATAATGATGCATAAACAGTTATTTACTGCAAAGCTGTTAGAACTCAGCAACTTGACTTGCTTTCTACAATCAGTATTTATTTAACAAGCAATGACCATCCTGTCCCATTAAAACTAAATGTGTTAACTGTGTTTTAGGCATTTAATTTTAAAGTTTTTCTTATTATAGTATCAAATTATTACAAAAAGGCATTGTCTTAGCAGACATTCAAAGCTATGCAAACATATTTCAGAAGTCACATTTTGATAACCTGCCATGATGTTTCTCTGGGTCTGCATAGACAAGCTATTATGGTGCCTCTAGTAATAAGTAGAACTTTTTGCTAATGTGTTTGAGTTTTAAAATCCCTGTATGACCTTGTGTACTCTGAGAGGTTGAACACTAACTTATGTCCAAAGTGCTTGGGATGTTTGATATTGAGGGTTCCTTAACCAAGCAGAGCCCATCTTTCCTATGTAGACAAAGCAGATCTGCTCTTTATGACAGGTCTCAGGATGTTTAATGCCATTAGATTTTTAAGAGGGGCCGTTTTTTGACATTCCATTAGCCTGAGGAAAAATGGGACTCATTTAAGAAAACAGGGAGGAGTTCACAATCAAACTGTCCCTTGTTGTCTTCCTTCTCTCCTTTCTCATTGTAGGCCCGGGAGCCCCAGCAAATACATTCACAGTAGTTCCCTTACTGTTGTGATAGCTGATGGGCAGAAAGCCCTATGGAGGCTAAGAATTTCTCTGTAATACTGTAATTTAATTATGAGTTTTGCAAAATGTGGTAGTGATTTGCTATGCATAGGTGTTGTGTTGTGCAGCTGTGATGGTTGGTGAACATGGCTGGTTGTGAAGCAACTCGGGTATTTCTCCATTCAGTTCCTGAAGGTCCTCTCCCTCAGATTTCTTTTCTCCTAGCTTGGGGCAACTCAGGATGTGTTTACTTTTCTTGCCAGAAGATGGTTGAAGGCTCAGTGGTAGGGCATGTGTTCCATCTGCCTGCCCTTTCTGGAATCTGTAGAGCTTTCTTGCAATCCCCTTTATGCCTAAAAGCAAATAAATAAATATTTGCAGAGTTATTAAAGATTTATTGAAAATGCCATACATTTAAACCATCTTGCAAAAAAAATAGAAAGCTGAATATTTATTATTTACATGTTAGGCATCCTCTACATATTTATTTATTCCTCCTTAATCCAATCCATGTTTTATAAATATTGCAAAAGACTCATCAATAATAGAACAGGTTTCCGTTAATCCAGAGAAATAATTAGAAAACATTTAGGATAATATTGCTTTGTACAAATATTGCATGAGCCTGTGAAGAGAGAAGTTTGGAACAGCCACTGTCACATAGCTGGGGCATATGCCAGCACTCCTGTCAGATGGGGACTGGCAAGCACCTTGGTTTCCTGCTGTGGGCTACCCTACCTCCTCTGATCACTTTTGCCTTGCAAAGAGGTCCTTGGAATGACAAGCCTGCTTTTCTAGGCAGAGACTGCAATATTTAATCTTTGTCTTGTGAAGCAAGGCTGTCTCCAACTTGCAATCACTCTGGGACTGCCCTCAGCATGGCAAGGGCAGGGCAGTTACGCAATTGCTCTCGCAGATTTCCCAAAGTCCCTGCCTCATGCTGAGAGATCTACTGCTCAGCACTAAATTTTGCCCAGGTACCAATACAATATTGTGAGCAGGTGATCAATTATTGTTTTCAAAACTGTAATAAGCTTCTAGTTGTACTAATATCTCAAGATCTTGAGGAACCATCACCCATAGCTACTTGTTCCATTTTTTTCCCCTACCATTGACTCAGTTCAGAGATTTGTGGTTCCAGTTACTGTGCTTGGAATCATACTTACTTAAATACTTTTAAAAAAACCCCAACAACCCAAAGTGTTGTTTGTTTTGCTCCTTCCCTAGTCCTTTTAAAACTATGCTCACAATGCAAAATTAGTAGTCTTATTCCCTATGCTGTACTCATTAAAGCTTTTACCTTCTTAATGGTAAACTTTGACTGGAGGGGACTCTCCTGGCTTCTTCACTGTCCTGTAGCACACAGTCTTTAATGTCAGGAGTGCAGAAATACAGTAATTTCACAATTACAAGCCGCACCGAGTATAAGCCGCACTCCTGGGTGCCAGCAACTTTTCATTCTTTGTCCATATATAAGCCGCACCTGATTATAAGCCCCATGTTACAATACAGAGTGTGATAAAAGGTATCTATTC
>PYHW01009617.1:1280816-1301020 GCA_013186435.1 Turdus rufiventris
TTTTTTTTTTTTTTTCACCCAAGAGTTTATTGAAAAAGGAGGCCCTGCAATTTGGGAATTGGGTGCTGTATCAGGACTGCTCTGACATGCTTTAGTGTGATATTCTGCTGCAGATAAGCTTTTCTTCCACGTGTGTATGAAAAAAAAGATGGAGTGCACCATCATACTTTTACTAAAATACTCTACATAGGTAGGAATAGACTGAAGCAAACATGAAGAGAGCTAAATGGGCTTTTCCCATGTTAAGGAAATCTCAGGAGTTGAATTCAAGAGCATACTTATAGCTCCTGCTAAAACACTGTCTAGGTTTTCCCTTGGAAAGCAGCATTTCCTTGATACTATAATTTTATGGAAAAGGCTTGCAGAAATGCTCAGTTTCAGGTAAGCTGGAGTATTTTGTTTTGATTTGCATTTCATGGAACTGCAGACATGGTGGCTGGGAGGGGCCCTGGAGGTTACAAAGTTTGGCCTCCTCTCCAAATGCAACTGCTGCCCATGTCAGATCAGGTCACTATGGCTTTATCTAGCTGAGCCTCGACAAGGTTGAAGATCCTACACTTACTTGGAGTAGCTGCTGTAGCCTTCCTTGTACAGAAATTTTTCCATATGTCCAGTCTGAATTTCTGTATTTCAAACAAAAAGTGTGTAGTAGCAGCAGAATCTCTCTGTTCTTATCAAAGCAAGGGACTTCAGCCTCAATGAAGAAAAGGATTCTCACACTTTCTAAACAAAACTGCTTTTTCCCAATAACCTTAGTTCACAGTAAAGTCTTTCATCTGAGCATGTTTTTTGCCTAGGGGGAGAGGGGGGAAGTGAACTTGTGGCATTTTTCCTGAAGAGAAAGAAAGGTTTTGACAAGTCCTGACAGTGTGATGATTTTAAGCATAATGGTACATGCTGATCAGAAGCTGAAGGCAGAAAAATTTGTACTAAAAAGAAGGCATAAGTTAAAAAGGACGATACCAGCTGGTCTGACTGGGTTTGTGGTAGACAGTGCTTCAGCTGGAGTCTTTTAGGCAAAACTAGATACCTTTCTAAGAGATGATGTAATGCAAAGAACTTTCTCCACAGAGTGCTGAAACTGCTGAGTGAGTTGCTTTCCAGTCCATGTTATACTGGAAGTTGTATTAGCCCAAATGACCCCTTCTGGCTTTAGATATGTTTCCTGTAGCAATATCAAAAGACATTAAGTGGTGACAGGGACTCTATAAGCGCATACAGCAGTCCCTGCTCCCAAGGGTCAGCAATTTGGAACTGAATAAGAGCTAATTTCATACCTGCTCCTTTCTATCAAGGCCTGTGGAAGAAAAGGAGACCAAGATGGAGCTGAGGGATAAGGGTTGCTGAAGAGAAAGAGGAGAAGCTGTGTTTGAAAGAGTGGTAAAGGTAGAGTGAGGTAGAGTGCTGCATGTGTCCCAGGGAATGGGTGAAGGAGACAGGAGGGGACCAAAGAGGGGAGTGGATGGTGATTCCTCAGTGTCCATAAGGGGAGTGACTTTAATCAAAGCAAACACCAAAGGCAGAGCTGTGTTGTCCCTCTGACTTCTTCAGTTTACTTGTGAGGTTTGGGATTTTTTCTCCTGTTTACCTCTCTCCTTTCCCTTCTTCCCTTTTCTCTTCCAGCTTTTATTTTTCTGCCAGCAAGCTCCAAAAGCCCAAGGTGGTTTAGTGCTAGCTAAAGTGCCTTTGATTTGTTGTCTGAAGGCAGGTTTGTGAGGGCCAGGGTTGTTTCCTTTGCTATGGCTATTTGCTTCCCATGAACATGTTCAGCAGCCTGTGAATTTTTGTTTTCTATTCTGAATAGTTGGTGTGTATCTTTGTCCTTGCAAGATGAGAGAGAAGCAAAAAGAGAACCTGGGAAAGTGGACAAAGAGCAAGTAAGAAAGGAAGAGGGATCAGCAGAGAGACCTGCAGGGATGGGTGTGAGAAGGGTTGTGGGTAATGTGCTGGTTCAGTTCAGCAGCATTCAGTTGCATTCACAGCTACCTTGCAGGTAGCTCAGCTGGGATACAGGAGCCAGACTCAGACCATGGAGGAAGAAGGATGAAACCCTATCCTGGGACTTGGGAGCTGAACTTTGAGATTTTTGCTTTTCCACTGGTCTTTTGTGTTTTTATCTTAAAAGAATTACTTAATTTTGCTGTGCTTTAGTCCTTGCTCTGGCAAAGATGCTAAACTAGAAAGGCATTTCAGGATATGAAGTGCTATGGTATTGCTGTAGGGCTGAGCTCTGTGGATCCTCTTATCTTCAGATATCAACCCTGGTGTCTTTGGAGTGAGATGGCCACCAGATGGAACCTGAGATCCTGATGATTTGAGGTGTTAAAACTACTTTCACCAAAAGGCAGGAAACCTGAGACCTGGAGGTGAGCTATGCCTGGATAAAACCTCAAAACAAACTTAATACTTGTGCTACCAAGCAAAGAGAGACAAAGTGATGTGCACTTTTGCTGGATGTGGGCACATCTATTTTCCTGAAAACCCACTAGTTTTTCAGCAGCTTTCTGTTAGAAGGTTTTCTCTTCCTCCAAAATCCTTTCTGGAGCTGCTTCCAAATCCTATCTTGCTTCAAAGTCCAGCCTGTTGGACAAGAATCAAACACAAGCTTCCCACTTGGCCCACCCTGAACTCAGAATCCATTTTTGAAGTAAACTTGGTTTCCTCTTCTCTTTCATGGAAAAGCAAGTGTTGAAGCAGATTAGCTGATAAGGATTTTGATATCTGTCATCAGAAAATAGGTCACAGCCTTCAGAATTACTTCATTTGCAATGAGGGGATTCTGTGTCATCAAAATTAATCAAAAAATTTGTTATCAAGCATGAAAATCAAGTTTATATTTTTTTTTTCCAAGAACCAAGGACGTAATCAGCCTAACAGTCCTCGTTTCTCCTGCCCATTCATTTGTTCTCTCTCTGGTTCAAGCCTGTATTGTGTTTATTCAGCCTTAAGGATTGCAAGTGTTCATGGTGAAATTACATAAGCCATGCTGTTACATTATAGAACAAACATTTAGACTGCTATTTCAGGGGTATCTAGCCTCCTCTGTTGTAGCTTGTGTTAGGTTTATAAGGTACACCCATTTGTGTACCTTAGCATGCGCCCAGCATCATCTAAATTAGACAAACAGGCTGACATATTTCCTCAGGTCATATCATTTGACTTTGGCAGGGGTAGAGGATTATTTTTACTGCTCACCCACAAATAGAAACTGTTATATGCAAGCCAGCATATAATTGTCTTTCAAGACTTGTGTGGGTGCATGTGAGGACTTGTACATGTCAGGCATGAAGTCTGTAGGTTGGATTTCCTGCTTATATGGGCAGGGCATGTTGGTTGGTAGGAAAGGTATGACTCCATCAGAGATGGTCATAACACCAGGAAGCTCAATGGTGGAATGTTAATGATGACTTCAAGCGTGCTACCCAGAGCTGGCTTAGCTGGATATTTTTGCAAAAATAGTCTCTTTCAATATTGCCCTAACAGTGGAGCTCTTGACTGTGAGACTTTAGAATCTTGATAATAAAACAATAAGCCCTCTCCATACTGGCAAGCTGAAAGCTTTGCCTCTAGTGAAGAAATACAATTATTTTTCAAGGAGTGATTTAGAAAGAGTACACTATAACTGCTTCTAAAATGACCTTTCTCACAGTGTCACATGCAAGGTAATGCATCTTCTACTTCTTCATGGGTCACAGATGAGTCATGTAACTTTAAACATTAGGAGAAAGGCCAGTGTGAAGACTGTGTTGGCATATGTAGCCAAACTCAACCAGAGCTAAACCATTTACCTTGACTGACAACATCCAGTAATGTTAGAAGCTACTCTGTAGACAATGAGGGACCACAAGCCCCTCTCTCATCCTTGGGTAAAGATGTGTTATGTTTCCTATCCAGCATCTTATTTTGCTCCTTGCAGAGCAGAAAAAAAACCTATGCTTACCAATTTTCTTACTGCAGACAAGGCCTAAGGGACAAAGCATTGTTTGGAAATGCTGTTTTCTGTAGAAGTATTGATTCCTGGGGCAGAGGGAAGGGGAAGAGACAAAGCTATTCCCTCAGAGAGTAAAATGACAATTACCATTGAGAAATTTGGCAAATCTTGTCAGAAGTTTGAATGCAGGGAGTCAATTAATCCCTTTTTTGTGCACTGAGCCCTTGTGCACTGTATAAGCTTCAGTCTAGTCTGCCGTATGAGAAAAGCCCCTTCCTGGGCTGGAACAATGGAACCTAGCACAGTTGGTACAGAGTACTGTCAGGAGCAGGAGGTCTGCAGAGAAACTGGGGAGTGTACAAAAACCAGG
The DNA here is from genome assembly GCA_013186435.1 of Turdus rufiventris. Taxonomy (NCBI): domain Eukaryota; kingdom Metazoa; phylum Chordata; class Aves; order Passeriformes; family Turdidae; genus Turdus; species Turdus rufiventris. The sequence continues at coordinate 1,285,118 of PYHW01009617.1, forward strand.
GAAGGAGAAGGGATGCTGGATCTTCCTCCAGAATGGGTATACACTGTAGGAGACACCCAAAGACACTACTTTTATTTCTCACTTCCCAAGCGCCTCCCTTCCCTGTGCAGCTGTGAAATCTATTCCCCTGTCAGGTAAAGCCAAGCAGCCATTGATTGACAGCCACATGGAGCAATGAAGGTGGATCAATGTGAATTGGATTTTTTAAACTTTAAATAAAATTTGTATTGGCATGAAGTTAATTAATAGAGAACTGTCAGAGGGCTCCTTGGCATATCAGTGTATTAGGAGGCAATGATACCCTTCAGGGAGGTGATGGTGGGGAGGCTGGAGGAAAGGGATTCAGCTAGCAGCAAGCTGAAATTAAAAAAACAGGCCAGTCTTTCTCTGTTTTTTTTTCATCCTTTCTTCCTTCCTTTGAGATTGCTTTGTCTTTATGGATGTACCTTCCCATTTTTTGGCCTGTTTTTGTTCTTGTTGCTGGCCATCCGAAATCCCTTCCTAATGGAAATCTTGCTCTGTTGACTTCTTGTGTTGGCACAGCTATTACTGGGTTTGGTACTTACTCCTCTTCCATTTGGGGAAGTGATGAGAATCCAGCCAGCAGTGGCAAGGCATGGAAGAGCAAGGCTGCAGGCGTATTGGCTATGAGGTTTCTTGAGTACCCTTCAGCCCTAGGTTTGTCAGTTTATGTGGTCTAAGGCAAGTCCTGAAAAAGAGCATCTCTGCTCTAGCAGCCTCAGGAAGGAATGGGGCAGGTGATGGGGTTTGGATTACCTTTCAAAGAGAAACAACACATTTGTCTCACAGGCTCCTCTGTAGCTGGGGATAGACTTCAGTGTGTACAGGGACATGGGAATAAACCCCAGCATCTCCTGAAAAAGTTCCAAAAGGGCTCAGGTGTGTGTATGTGCAGGCATTTCTCATGACTCTCTGAAGGATTGTGCCTTAAAGTGCCTGGTTCCACTTCACTTTTAATTAAACTTGCCCAAAGAGCAGTAAGATTGGACCTTCTCTATGAGACAGGTGGTGGTTGGAAAGCCGAAGGTTACAGGGCAGCCTGGCTCCCGCAGGGCTGGTTCATTGCATCAGTGATCAATGTCTCTTCGATGCTGCCTCTGACTCTGAGCAGGGACATGACAGAAAGACAGAGAATGGAAAACAGAGGCAGTTTCCATGGCAACATCCAAAAAAATGGGAGAGTGACTGGGGGTGGGGAAAAAAAAAAAAGGGAAGAAGAGGAGCCTCATAGAGATTTAGGTTTCACACATCATTGAATGAGCTTTGACACAGGCTTGCCCAGTGCACCAAGATGCTCCTTCATTCACTCACTGCCTTCTCCTGCATGAGGAGCAGCAATCAGGAGACTCCATCAGAGCCTGTTTCAGCTTCAGTACCCCCCTTTAGCCAGCAGAGACAGGACCAGGGCACCAGAGCCCTTCAGCACACTCCCAGTTCAGGGCCTGCACATGCCAGTCAGGATGAGCAGAGACCTCCCAGTTACTCCAGTCTCTGTCTTCCTGTGAAGTGTGTGTTAAGAAATGAAGTGGGAGAGGCAGCTGGGGGATATTTCAGAGCTGCTCCAAGCCTGGCTGCTTGGTGAGGTGGGCAGATCAGGGCTTAGGTCATGTTCCCAGGCACAGGAGAGCTTCCAACTGCTCTGGCAGACTGTGGAGGAGGCGAGGGTGGTACTTCCAGACTTTCCCAGCAGGAGGCACAGGGAAAAAATGGTATAATGGAGCCGGCTTTGTGAAAGGCTTTCATCTCCTCAGAAATTCTCCTTTCTGTGATTTCCATGCATGCCCACTTATCCCATTATCTGTGTCAGGAGGAAAACAGAATCATCAGCAGTCCTGATGTGTATCTCTTAAGGTTTTCTTCTCCATGCTTAAGCAAAATCCCCTCTTAACCACTTCTTGTCCTTGCCTTCATAGGTTAAGGCATTTCAGTTCATGGTTTTTCTTATATTCTTTCCTTACTTTAGAGCTCAATCCTGTGACTACCTCTTACAGCTGCTTTTCTTAGGCTCCCAGATATGACCTAACATAGAGTCCAATAATACGGTATACTCAGACCTGGATCAATAAAGCATTTAGGCACCTAACTCCTCACTTTGGTGCTTTACTCCTTCACATCTTCCCTGTGGAGCTGTAAAATTCCCATTTTACAGAGTGGCACACTTGAGTAGGAGTTTGCTGATGCTAGCAGAGGAAACTGTGAAAGAGCTGCAAATACCGTTCAGCAGCTACTACATCTGTTTTGAAAACCTTAAATTGTCTCCCCGTGTGTCATGATTTACTAATCATAACTGCATAGGGATCTTGCAGGACTTTCCTGTTATCCCATAGGTGTAGCTGTGATCCCTGCCACTGAAGCACACTATTACCTGAAGAGAACCTGCTGAAGGAGAGTGAGACATTATATATCCAGTGGTTACTTCAAGTACAGAATCACATTGCTCTCATATTTTGGAGGTCCTCAAAGCTAAGTCAATGTTTACAGCTCAACCATGGTCTATAATGGCTGCTGTTGATGATGCCAGATGTCTGCTCTGACACTGGGAGTTTGGGCCAGCTGCCTGTTCTGGTTCTTTCATCCTCTGAAAAAAGGGCTGGGTCATAGCATTTGTTGTTATATCAAGCATGTGGTGGGTGGCCTGAGCCATATCAAACCTATAAATATCTTTTAAAAGTGCAAGTTAAGAAGAGGCAAATATAAATAAAATGTAAAAAGCAATTACAGAATATGAATGTATTTGCAAAGATCGCATCAAAATCCAAGGTACCAGTAAGGTTTCTACCCTATTTCTATTGCAAGTAGACTTTGCTTATAAAACTGCTGCACTTGTGAACTTCAGCGAACACCAGCTTAGCATTTATACTCAAGAAACAATACCTTGGTAATAGAGTTTTCTTTTCCTTTCTTTTCCCAAAACCCTTACCTCATATTTAGAAGAGATGGGGTATTATTGCTTTTTACTTTTGTGTTTCTGGTGTTACCTAGAGCAGAAGTGGCCTTACTTGAAGTCATGCTGTATATGCAGAAAAGGGCTGCCCCTCTGGCTGGAGGTGCAGCTTGTTCGATGGTGCTACCATGCAATTATGCGTTTCTTTTCTAATGAGATCGTTAGGAGTGCAGTGCTTGTCGCTGATTAGAAGTTCCTAGAATAGAACTTACTATTTTCTTCTAATTACATTATATAACAGTGTAATTCACAAGGATAGTAGTTAAGACAAAGTATATGGATTTAGGAGATTGGTTTCTGGTTCTGTTGTGGTTTTTTTTTTTTTTTTTTTAATTTTAAAGACACTAGTGAAACCTTTTTGTGTGACATTTGGGTACGTCGCTTAATATTCTCTGCAGCTGAGATCCTCAAAAAGTAAATAGACACGTAGATCATTAAGTATCTCATTATCTTAGAGGATATGGACTTCTGTTCCCTAGATGCCAAATGGGGGGATAACTTCAGAGATGTATGTAAAGCCCTTTCAGATACCACAGTAAATATTAGAAAAGCAAGTAACTAGTAATGCGTACATTATAAATCTTTTTTACTGAAACTCAGCCTGTTGCCATAATATTAGTTGTTCACGGAAATTAAGTTTGATATAGTTCAGGAAGAGCCAGCTCTAAGTTACAATCAAGTCATCAGCATGTGGAGTGTAGGGGATGCAGACATTGCATAAAATGGGTAAAGCTGGTAGCAAGTTTGCACTTTTTTTTTGCTGTAGCTGAAAATGATGTTTCTTATCAAAGCCTATCCATTTGAAAAACTTGGACCACTATTATAATTTTCTAAATAAGCAGATAGGGATAGGGGGGAAGTAGACTGTGAAAGACTTAAAATATGAAAAAAGTAGATTAAAAAAAAAGGAAGAGAAACAGTATGAGCTAGGAAACACTGATTTTTTAAATATGTATATGTATATACATACATATAAATCAGTGTTCCATTTCTCTTTGTTCATGCATTTTTACACATATACAAAAAAAATCACTGGAAAATCTTCTGACACCAGCTGAGGTATTTGTTACAATGGAAAATGTGCCCAGTTTTTATGATAACATCAAGGTCATTTGTTAATTACGTGGCCTTATCAAAAATCTTGTTGAAAGTACTGACTTTCCAATGACATCCAGCTTAACTTGCATCCTCCTAAAGAGGAAATCATAGCAGACAGTCTTAGGCCTTTGGACAAAACTGAACTGCTTTTTTAGGATGTACTACTTTTCCAAGCAGAGCTGATTTAACCTTGAACCTGAAGAAAGCCAGTAGAATTTACCTTCGCCTGCTCCAAGAAGTAAACAATAAGATTAGAACCAACAGTAATAGCATAAACAATACACAAGTGATTGGGCTCCAAGGGACCTCTTTGGGTCATCAAATCCAGTCCTCTGGTATTACTGGCAGTCATGTTGTAACCCTTTTCATAAACCTCGAGGGCATAGAGGAATGTTGGCACACACTTATAATAATCAACACTCTCTGTTCTGAAGGGTTTAACACCTAAACCCACCCTGTTGTAAAGAGACTGATGACACCAAGAGAGGCCTGGGAGAGAGAGGTGATGATAGGTATGTCTGCTTAGCTGTGGCAGCTGTGAGATGGAGCTAGTTACACGCTAGCAACACTATGCCTAACTTAAAGACTGTGTCTCGGCAGATTTCTGAGTACAGGATTTTACCAATTAAATAGGACAATATGGTGGCAATATGATCCAGGGACTTGTATGTATAAACAAGACTGGGGAAAAACATCTTGGCTTGGTAATGTATCATGCATTTTTTTTTCTAGAGTAAAGTTATGAGACCAAAGTTGCATCCTACCTCTTAATTTATAGGCTCTTTCTCTGTTGTAAGACATCAGGACATTAGGTTCTTGAATTGTAGTTGAACATTTCTAAGATGCTTTCTTACCTACTGGCTGTCCACTATGGATTTTTAGCTACCTCAGATGCCAGCTAACAACTTACTCAATCCTGCTTTCACTGTGGTTTTGCTCTCGTGGGGGTGGATCAGACCCATAATGTGTGTTCACAGTCTCCAGACTGGATCATGTCCCAGGATGGATGTCTGAAGATCCTTGCTGAATTTAGAAGAGTTTAGTCCAGACAGCCTTGATTTCTATTGCTTGAAGCCCTGACCCTCAGGACTCTATTGTTGTGCTGTACTTTGATTTTACAAAATAGTTATTCCTTACTGATGAACTTTCCTCTTCTTGACTGACCTGACCTACACCATCTTCCCTTCAAAGGGTGTTAAATAATTAAATAAATGCTGGGCAGTGCTTCTATCCAGCTATTGTTCTTAAGCACTAAATCACTTGCACATTAATTGAAACTTCCTCTTCCTTCTCTTTCTCCTTTTTTCCCTCCAATGCGCAACAAGGTATTTGCCTTAATTTGTTTTCTTGGGTCTTTTTTTCTCTGCCTTTTCTTTCACTTCAGACTTTCTCACAGGGCACCTAAAGTTCTTTGGCTATGCAGTTTTGAAATGTGCAATTTGGCAACAGCATGAGCCCAGGATTGAATTAAATTAACTTGAGGCACTCTGATTTTTTTTATGAAATTACTTCTTTCAAAGTAACTATAGAACATTCCACTTACTAATTTTTTTTTATTATTAAATGAAAGGAAGAAGTTGGGGGTAAAACATAAAACTCAGGAAAAATTTGGTGTCAGGACTTATTTAGTTGTTAGGGCTTTACTCTTGCAGACTTTTCTGTGGCTTTGTAATAAGTTTCTTCATTTAGAAATGTTATGGAGCCTCACAGATATTTTCCTTCACTTTTGGCACATATTTAATAGCACACTAGTTTAATATGTGTTAGAACAGACAAAGCATTTTTGAGCATCACTATCTTCTGTTAAGGACCCTTCAAATTCACATGTTTGATTGTAATGGAAAACACATACATCAGTCAGGATGGTATTTGTATTGTCAAAGAACTCAGAGGCACTGTGAGACAAGACAGACCATAGCAAGAGTCTAGTATCTTGTGCTAGTGTCAACATACAAAGAATTCCTAAAAAGGGCTAAAGAGACAGATCAACAATGCTGGGGAAGAGAGTTTTGGTTGTGATGATGACAGGCAGTCTTCTGTTGAAACCCATACCAATTATCAGCACCTGAGCAATGTTGATGGTGGGAAAAACTGGGGTTTTGTAGTTATTTCTTGGGTTGCCCACTTCTGGCTGTGGGTGATCTAGCTATGTGTTTTTTCAAAGCAGTTTTGTAGCTTATCACTACTCAGTATGGTTTTGGTCGTGGATCTTTGCTAGCCTTCCTTATTCCAAGAAAGGAGTTCAGCTGTGCCGTGGTCCTGCCTTCTCCTTATGGCCTCGTCAGAAAGGTGTCTAGATCCCACCTATGAGTTACATTTTAAAACAAAGCTGTTATTGTCTTTAACAACCTCCTTAAGGCTGAAGATCTAAGGACTCAGCTCGACCATGAGCTGAGATGTGTTGGGATGTTGTAATGTTTCATGTGTGATGACACCAACATTCTCAGGGTCATGCACATGGTCTTGTCCTAAATAAAATTGGGCATTGGCTTTGTTTTGTGGCCAGGGAGAAGGTAGAAACAGGCTTGACCCAGAAAAAGTTGGTTGTAATGGCATTTCTTCTGGAAGCTGTTGGGACAGAAAGAGAATGTAATGATTTTGTGCTGCAGCAGTGAAAGCATGTGAGATTCAACAGCTCTCTGTGACAGCAAAACATTGCTGGTCTTTTGAAAAGGTGACAAGAGATCCCTTTCCCTGGAGATGGATATGTCCCTTCAGAGAAAGAAAGGATGGAATGGGCCCACCTCTGGCTGTCCTGGGGCCTTGATGAAATGAGGGCTCCTGAGTGAGAAGCACCCTGTGCCTGCACCTGCTAGCCATGGCCAAAACCAAGCTGTGTGTGCTGCTGACTGCATGATGGCAGCACTGTGCCACCCAGCCACTGTGACAGCCTTGCGGCATCCATCTGCAGGGATTCATGCATCAGTGTAGTTCTGTCTGAAGGCACAGAATATCGACCCCTCTGCTGAGGTGGGGACTATTCATGAAAAACTTTCACAGAGATGGCTTTAGCTTTCGGGAGCTGTTGAGGGAAAAGGCTGTGCTGTAAACAGCTAAGGAAAGAAAATAACAAATGGACCCATTTCAGCTCCTGTTTTCCTTGGAAGTAGAAGGACATCTGTGTGTGTATGTGTGGGTGTGTGTGGGTGTGTGTGTGTATGAGAGAGAGAGAGAGAGAGAGAGAGAGAAAGGAGACTGACTGGCTAGAAAACACATTCCTGGTTTGCTTAATATAATTGATGAGGAACAGTTTGACCTGGAGACTCAATCTTGTGTTTTACTCCTGATAACTCCAAAGGACAAGAGAAATCAGAAATAAGTCACTGAAGCAAATGAAGGAAGGAACAAACAAGGGGCAAGAGCAGGGGAGGCAGGAGACTGTCCCAGCTCATTGCATTTCTAGAAAGACACAGCAGTGCAAAACTGGATTTCCAAGAATACAATGTGACAATTTACCATTGGACTTTATCTGAAGTTTATTTTAGAAACCAAATGGATGTCACTAACCAGAACTTGTGTTTTCTTTGTCCTTTCTAATTTTTCACTTCATACTTGAGTATTAGGAAGCAGGAGATGTGTTGGTTTTTCATTGTGTATTTCTTCCAGTACAGATACACTGATGAGGGTATTATTTTGCTGTATCTTTCCCTTTTTATCAGCCCAATAGTCTCGAAACTGCTTGCCTAGCTATGATGGTTTCTACAAGGAAGAGAACAACATGATCAGAACCCTACAGATGGTGGAAAAAACAATATAATCTTGGTATTGAGGACAGCTCTTGTCCTGCGGATAGCCATCCCCCACAGAATTGTATAACCTTCACTAAAAGCTTCAGAAATATTTCTCTACTGTGCTAAGTGTGGACAATGTGAATGCTGTCCCCAGATGTGGCATCACAATGTGCTGGAACAGAAAGCACACTGCACCTGTCCAGTAGTCACTCTGGGGATTCTGGTGTCTCTCCCCAATTTTGCCGAGACAGGCATGCAAAAACTTATGCTGTGGACAAAATGGAAACATTAGGAGAAAAGATAAAAGGTCTTTTGTGAGGTAATGGTCACTCTTTCTGTTCTCCAACATATAATGCCTAAGTCATGTCTTCGTAGCAGTATCTTGATAATAAACATCCCATGCTCTTGTTCTGTATGATGTCACTTGAAATCCCTTATGTGTTATATACTTGCATGTGCACAGAAGTCTTCTGCAAAATTTCGTCCTGAGATCCTCACCAGCTCAGTAGTGACAGAGCTGCAACTGTATCATATTGCATCATCCCCCTGTGGATTACGTGAGTCTCATGTAAGAAATGCTCATGAGTTTTTTAGGTGAAGTATTAATTTTTGCCTTGCTGTGTCCAGAGGTTCAAACAGACTGCAAAATGTGCTGTGGCTGCATCCCTAATGGAGTCCCTGTTAGATCGGGAGGCTGAGTTAGTTTCTTCAAATGAAGTGAAATAGATTTAGATTGGGACAAAGATTGATTGAGTAGGGGAAGTTGAGAGACACTAGAGGAATATATTTACAAAGGTTTCCAGGAAACTGTAAAGAACAAAAAAATCTACTTGAAGTAATATTTTGGAACGAGTCCTAGGAAAGGCAGGCATGTGGGCAAAGTGCAGGGGAAGCAGTCAAAGAAATAATGAAACATGCATTCCTTCTGTGTTGAGACTTTTTACTTTGTCGTTTCAGTATCCCTTCTGGAACATGCTGTGCAGAAATATGCTGTTGCTTTCTGCTAATTAAAACATCTGGCACTAGTTTATAGAACTCTGGCCTTTAAAATAGTGGGAAGCAGGGTAATGCATTTAATCTTGAATAGCTTGATTTGTTATCTGGTTTGAGCACAGGAGCCTCTGCCCAGATTACTTGCTGGCTGCATTGATTCAAAAAAAGAGATGGGTAAAAATGTTTCACATATAAAGAGCTAATCAGGGACAGAGTGCTGAAATCCTTATCTTGGATGAAAAACAGGAAAAATGGAACAGTTTTTCAAATCTCTTTGCTATTCAGTAGAGTTGAGGTTTTATTTATTCTTGCTAATTTAAGCAACCTTCAGCATGGTCGATAGAGAGAATGGGTTACCTTCAAAAGCAGGGTGCTGTAGGAAGTGCAGTGTGTTTCCTCTGGATCAATGTTGAATTAATAATCCAGCATAATGTAAGAGGGTGCTGTGGCTGTGCTTTAAGCAGTTCTTTCTAGTGACAAATTAAGCCAGGTGGAGAGCAGTTCTTAGTGAGTCAGTCCTGAACTTCCTCCCCACCTCAATAATAAGCTGAGTCTGGAGCAAAACTTTCCCTGAGGAGGTGTGTTGTGGTGAGCATCAGCTGAGGAACTGAAGGGGCATTTATCTCTATAGTGGCAGCATTTGACTCTGTGGTTTCCACAAATCTCCTTTAAAGGCATTGATTGCCCCTGTTGGCAAGATTACTGCAAGCAGCCATGCAGAGCATGTTTGTAAAAACGTTTTTTAAAAATCTTAAATGTACCAAATCTTGTAAGGTATCTTACTATGGTGGGGAAAGGGAAAGGTCAGCTTAGAGAACAAGGGATGGATGGCTTTCTCTTCAGCTGCTTTATCAGAGTCGAGTTCTGATTTTTATTAAAGGAGGGGACTGCATTCAGGCATGTTCTGTGTAAAGCAAACAAGCTTTTTCCATCTATGTAAGTCTGCCAGTGCCCCCCATCTGCCCTGCAGCCCTCCGGTATTTCAGTTCAGAGCTCCCTAGACACAGCTCTGTCAATGCCCCCAGCTTTTGACCAGCAATGCTCCTCCTGCCTCTGCTCTATTCCAATGCTGCTGTCAAACCACACCTCGAGTCTGACCTTTTGAGCTTCAAAGCAGGAGGTAGATTTAGTTGAAAACTTAAAATGCTTTCTGCATTGTGCCTGTATGTGTGTTATAGAACCCAGCAGGAAAACAGACCTTTCGCGTGGATAGCTACAGCTAAGTAAAGTTGACCTTAATACAGAACTGTGCCAGATATCCCAAATTTAGTTCAACATGGATGCTCCCAGAGTGCCCTATAAGACTGTCTTCCAATACTGAGTGTAAAGCTCTTCAGAGATTGTAAGGACCTGCAAAGCATGTCCAAAATACATAATGCCATGTCATATCTAAAGATGTGGCTCCACATGAGTTGCTATATCCACATGGAGGAGTGCAGTTCTGGTCTTAAGTCCTATAAATGAAAAAGGAAAAAAAAAACAAACAGTAGCAGACCAAAAATGCAAAACTAAATCATAAAGCCCAAACAAAACAAAAACCAAACCACCACCCCCAAAACTGCTAACAAGGAGACTGTTGCTAATGCAGCTTTGCTTATAACTAGTTTACAGACCCATCCAGAATACGTGCTGTGTTTCTACACCCTGGCCATCAAAGTATGCAGGTTTACAGAAGAATTAGCATGGAGAAGTGGTGATGGTTTTGTGCAGAGTATTGCCACTGTCCTCATGTTCTTCCTGTAGGGCAAATGCAAATAGGTGGCAGTGATACACCTCTCTTCCCCCTTGCTGTAAATGGTTCTGCAAAGGGAGGGACAGGGACGAAGATATTAGATAAGAGGAAAGAGTGGTGCAGACAGGTGCTGTGATGGGAGATTAATTATCAACCTTCAGTGTCACAGACATGTTAGTTAGAGCAGAGACCCCGTGGGCCATGGAGAGATGTTTGCTTTTTGCAAGCTACATCCCTTGTAAATAGCAGCGCTGGCTCAAACTGCTGCCCTGCATAACACCAGGATAATTCTGTTTGTCATTTTCAGACAGTCCTCCTCTGCCTTGTTCTTTGGGCTGCTAAGAAGTTGTGATGTGTCTGGGCCCACTGGGGAAATGGCTATTGCAGGATTGTGAGGGCAGCAGATGTGCTGCAAGAACCAGGGCAACAACATGGTGGGAGCATTGGAAACAGGACACGTGCATCTGCTTGGGATGGTCTACCCTGGTTTCTCTGTGTCATGTGTGGGCCTTTCTCCCCTCTCCTTGTCCTCCTCTGCAAAATGAATGCTCGTTACTCATTACTTTGAAGATCAATGGAGTTCAAATCCTTGTGAGCATATTGTAGTTTTCTCATGCTGGGTCTCAGCAAGGTCAACTGGCCCAACTTGCTCCAACCCATGCTGTTGGGTAAAGATTGCTTCCCATAGCTGAGTTAACTCCTTTACAGCTGAGCTGAGTGTGTCTCCACTCAGTGAGGCAGCAGTCTTTGTGTGGCAGTGCTGCTTCTGCTCTGCATTGGCTGTTACCAGAAACAGAGTGTTTATGTGTGGGGAAGGGCAGGGTGGGGGTGTGGGGGCAGAAATCAGATGTACACTGGTTTTCTCCTGCCTTTTTGGCCAAGCACTCTGACAATTCTCACTTAGGAGCTTCCAAGGACCCACCATGATTTCCATGCCTTCCAAGGAACGCACCATGGTTTTATCTTTCTACAGTGGCTTTTCCATGTTTTTTGTCATGTCTCAAGTGCATTATCGTCCTTCTGGGAATACTTGAAGGTCCAGTTACTGAGCTATGGTGGAATATGATGTGCTTTTCTAGTTGACATGGCAGACTTCAACTAAAGGAGCATATGTGTCTAGGGCTGTTTATTTAGTCCTGATCTTGCATAGTTAAGGAATAGACTTCATTTTTTCTGTGGATGGATCTGCCCCAGCTCCTGTGAGTTCTTGCAGAGTGGATCTCCCATTTGTGCCAATTTGCTCTGACTTCAGTCAGGTAGAACTGCATCAGCTATCTTTATTGTCAGTGCTCATAGTGATTTAAATGTGCTCGATGGGATATGGCTGAGGGCCACAAACATTCCTTCACATAGAGACCACCACACAATGGTCAGATGCAAACGTTAATGATTTTAATGTACTACCAGAATGCACGGGAGTCAAACCCCTAATCTCGTGGCAAAAGGTTTTGTAAGGTAATGTTTTTGTAGCAATTACTTTTACAGCTCTATCTAAGCAGCTCTCAGTCTGCAACACTGAGGCTCATCCAAACCCTTTCTGCAAAGCCAAGTCCCAGCCCATTGATCTCACAACATAAAAAAGCCCCTCAATGCAGTTTTATTTTCTGTGAGCTCTGTCCAAGTAGGAGGTTGCACTTCTGTTTTTGAGACCAAGTGGACCAGGAACATATTCCTGCTTGCAAAAGGCAGATGTTCTCACCATGCCATCCATCCTGAAAAAGCACCCCACTGTGTTCTTGTCCATCTGCTAACTCTGCAAACCCAGCCAGTGGCCTTAATCCACCAAATAATTAGTTCTCTTTTTTGATAGTGTTCCTTCCACCTGAGACTTCTAGGACCAACTCTATTTCTTTAATGTTTTTTGAACTGCTGTTTTTGCACCCTTTCCAAGAGTCCTCTGAAAGAGCAGAAGTCCTACAGAGAAAGAGAAAGCTCCAAGGAGGTGCAATACTGGCATTTTACACACACTCCATGCCCTCACTCAAAGGGATAATATGAGACTCTTAGCTAGAAATCCATGAGAAAGAGAAACATCCCATCACTGGCGGCAAAATTTCTGCTAAGCATCTGCATAGTAGAGCTAAAATAAAGGTTTTCAACATGGCTTTCTATATTTTTGTACCTCTCTCTGTATCTGCCTCATTTCCTATTACCTCAATTTTCATCAGCTTGCCTCCCTTACTACTATCTTCTTGCTTTTCCCATTATACCCCATCTGCTTTTAAACAAACAAAAGAAATTTTGCACTAGATATTTCAATGTTTTTCCTCTTTTTTCTTGCTTCCCACCTCAATTCTTTGTGCAGGATAAAAGTAATGCTTTCTAACATGAAAAGCAAGGGCAAGTGAATACACCAGAATTCTTATCAGCCTTCTGATTAACTCTTGTGCTCAGTATCTAGGTAAGCCTGACTAATGTCAGTCCTGTTTTACTTACATGCAATGGGCCAACAGAGAGGGCTCGTATTAATTTGTGATGCTTAGGTTAAAGTCCCTTGCTCAGGTCTCTTCCTCTACAGCCTTTTTGCAAGGCTGTCATGTGGCACAGACTGCCAGTTTTATGTTGATATTTTGCACTGGGACAAAGCTTACACTTCTCTTCCTTTGCCCTGTTTGTCTGAAGACCCCACCTCAAGTCACAAAGGGTGGTTTATTTAGAAGAGTTAGTGGTCGTTATATGCTAGTTAGGCAGCACGCTAGTGTAAGGAGAGTTAAGAAGCCTGAGGAACTCGGTTCAGGTCTAGGAAACATTCATGTTTCCTATGTTTTTAGGGAAAAAGGATGTGGCAAACCAAGACATGCTGCACAGAGGGGATGCCTCTGGCAGTGGAGGGCTTGTTCAGTGCCCAGGTTCTCTGTGAAGACTTCTCTGTGTCTGCACTGCATCACAGCTCACTCTTGCAGAAGCCTTTTTAAGGCACATCTCCCACAGGGGAACCTTAGCATAAAAAGAGAGCAATAAAGTTATAGTGATGAAGCTAAGTTTTCCTAATGTTATAGTCCCCACTTTGTTTCCTACAGGCTGGTTCAGAAAAGTGGGTGCTCAATACCATCCTCCATATGGAATAAAAAGGGAGAGAGATTTTAGATTTCTAGACAATCACTGAAACCTTCCACTTTAACCCTGATTGTGTGATTATTTTTGCAAGCCTGGACATTGTATCAGTTTGGGTCAGTTAGCTTCTCTGTCCTCTATATTTTAATGACAGGTAAATTGAGGTGCAGCATGTCTTGCTAATAGCATGTCAATCCACAAACAGCATATCTGGGAACATAACCCATGTCTCCGGAGCCTTGCTTTTTAATCTGACACAGAGCCAAAGTGTTATTATTGGATTAGGATCTGTAGTCTTTATATCTGATAGATTTGAGCTAAAGGACTTCTGGAGTCCAAGTTCCTCTTTTCCTCTGCTGCTTATGTGAGAGGACTGGGGAGAAAGGGAGCAGCAGTAGCAGTAAGTGAGTGCAAGAAGGCAACATGAGAAAAAGGCATTGGAAAGTGAAGAAGATGAAAAGCGAAAGAGGATGCTGGGACAAGATGCAAAGAGAGAAAATGAGAGAAAGCAGCCTGACAGGAGAGAGATTTGAAGCTAGGGTGGCAGGGGTAGGAAGAGGTCAGGAAGCAAGTAACAGCATGATATTTAGTCTCAGAGTGACTGCAGCTCTTTAGCCAGGTGGCTGGTGGGATAACCGGCAGGAAACTGGCATTTACCTGTATGCTAATTCCTCCCTTCCTGCCAGTCTGGCAGGATGAGTACCTGCTCTCCTGGTGAGATGAGATCGTTTGAAAAGCCCCACTGGCTGCTATTATGAGGAGTGGCTGAATGCAGGCTCCAGTGTTGTGGTGTGTGATAAAGCATGGTAGCTGGGAGGGGAAGGGAGGGGGCTGGTGGCAGTAGGAGCACTGGAGACAGGCTGCTCATTTAGTGCTGCCAAGCTCTGCGTCTGATTAATTATGGAGCAGTTGATAAATAACATTGTGGAGATACGTAAATCAACAGGAGAGATGCAGGGAGCTGAGCAGGATTGAGGGACTGGCAATGCTTGGGTAGCTCTGCTCAGAGGATTGTTGTTCTTGGCACAGGCAGTGCCACGCTCAGCAGTGGCAGGTGGCAAGGGTGGCAGGCACAGGGGGTGGCGAGAGGCCCAGGAATGGGGAGGCAGGCATACTGCTGCGGCCCACATCATAGCTTTCCAGGGAATTGTCCAAGATATGTAGGTGGTCCCTGCTAATACCACAAGCAAAAAACCCCTTTGTAGTCCCCAAGACATTAATCTGCCTGGCCTTCAAAGAAAAGGGGGAATGCTGTCATCAACTGCTGCACAGACAAAATGTGGGGAAGCCAAAGGTTTGGCAGGGAAAGGCGCTGAACCTAACTGCCTTCTTGCTCTTTCCCAGGTGCAGGTTTGTGGTTTAGTCCCTGAACTCTCTCCTTCCTCTGGATAAGCTACCTGTGTAGCTCCCTGAAGACACATAGTTCAACCACTGCATGCCAAGTTGTTGCCTTTGGCTGCTACAGCCCATGGATGGGTGCCCAGTGGGTGTCTCATAATGCCTTGGGTACCACCTTTGGGTGGAGTTGTCCAGAGGAACTCATGGCCTGAATTTGCCTATGGAACCACAGAATGGTTTGGGTTGGAAAGGACTTTAAAAGTCTTCTCATTTCAACTAGAAACAGGCATGCCATGGACAAGGAGCCTTCCACGAAACCAGGTTGCTCAAAGCCCAATCCAACACGGCTGTGAACATTTCCAGGGATGGGTCATCCATCTCACTGTAATGACCTTCATCCTGTACTTTTGGTGTCATCTGGCTTCATCCCTGCCTTTTCTCATCCTAAACTAGTGTATTTAAATTCACTCACGCAAAAACAGGAGGAGGAATGCAAACACCTGACAGTTCTCGGTCAGTGAATAGTTCAGAAGCCATAGTTCAAAATGACCCAAGGACTCTTTCAAGATTGTCCTGGTTTAAAGGACAGTATTGCCAGAAAAAGGCAAGAGTTTTTTCCCAAAATGGATAGTGAAAAAATTCCCTCCCTTCCAGTTTACTATAATTTGGAAATTAAGGAACTCTCAGGAAAAAGTTATGGGTTTGGAATAACAGTTCTTTACTGATATATCTACAAGACAAACAAGAACAACATCAGCTATGAACAGATCAGTAACAAACAGAATGAAACTCAGTCTCAGTCCTTTTGTCCAGTCAGGCCACATGGTCCCGGTGGAGTGGGGGTGGAGTGGCTTTTTTTTTTTCAGTTGCGGGAACTGCAGGAGCAGGCAGGCAGCTGCAGCAAGGCTGTCCCAGGTGAGAGACGGGTGAAGGAAAAGAAACCTCCGCTCACCGTTTGCGTCCTGGTTCTCAGCGCTGTTCTCAGAAGCAGG
>PYHW01009617.1:1303089-1327988 GCA_013186435.1 Turdus rufiventris
CACAGTGGGACTCAATGGGCCATTAGCAGAAAATGACTTCCTGGAGGAAGGATGGATTGTGAAAAGATAAAGAACAATGCCCCACCTGGTTTCAATGGATGGCCCATTAGCAGAATATTTCCCACAGAGATAAGGATCACTGCCCCCACCCTCAATATATGGTGATAGAATAGATACCTTTTATCACATCCTGTATTGTAACCCAAGACACATGGGCAGGCAGGTGTTCAGCCATCCCCAAGAGAGCAGGGCCCTTTCATGTGTAACAGTTACTTGGGAAAACAAACATCATCATTCCAAATGTCCTTCCCTTCTTCCTTCAGCTTTATATACTGATGTCATGGGGAATGGAACATCACTATGGTCAGTTTGGATCACCTGCCCCAGTTGTGTCTCCTCCCAGTTTCCCAGGCACCCCCAGTCTCCAGCATAGCAGTACAAAAAGCAGAAAAGGCTTTGTCTCTAAGCCCTGCCTAGCAATAATGAAAAACCACTATGTAATCATTACTCCACTGTGCACAAATTTGAAAAAAAAAAACAAAAAACTCCCATTCCCTCTACTGTGAAGAAAATTAGCTCACCCCCAGCCAAAACCACAACATATATCAATGAAGAGACAGATGCAAAGGGAACTGAACACATTTTCCCTCATCAGAAAGTGAGGCAGTGTTTTGAAATGGAGCAGACAGTGTATAAGAAAACTGGCTTGGAAAATTTATAAGATGTGAAAATACTGTTACTATAGGGAAATTAATTTAACTGTGTGTGAAAAGCAGGAGATGCTGGTGCAAAAAATATACACATAGTGCTTCTGCACGTGTTCTTGTTCTGCATCATGAAAGTGGACACAGGATGCTGAATGTAGAACATCATGAGCTGTGAAGCAGCATGTGGGTTTTTATTGTGAGGTTTTTTTATCAGTGCATATAGTTAAGTAGTTGGAAGAGCATCAAAACAAGCAGACATCTTTCAGGAAAAACAACCACATGGGACTTCTCAGCTTTTACATCTCCCTATTCCCTATCTGAAATTTGCTATAGATTGTACCTTTGAGCGCTCCCTGGAACACGTGAAGGCAATACTCACTCTTTAAGTCAAAGAGTGAGTCACTTCCATTCTTGGCCCAAAGTTCAGTGCCAAAGGTTTTGTAACAAAGCCACGTGGTCAAATTTAAAGGCTAGAGGTAAAGCACCTGATCATGACCATCTAATGCTCCAGATATTTCTTGCACTGTCTTTCCTTCCTTATGGTGGGGCAAATCTGAGAACACCCAAGTTTAGGGAATGTTGCTATTATAAATGCAACTCAAGACTAACTCTGGGACTTGGATGACCTTTGAATATTACTAGCTTCAATACAATGGCAAAAAGGGGGAAATCTCCAAAAAACCCCTAGACTGTCTATCATACTGTTAGTATATAGCCCTTTTAAAAAAACAGCTTGAAAAAAATCCCCTCTTTTTCTCAGTTTCACAGCAAAATATTCCAAAATTTGAATCCATCAATTAAATTTTTATTAGGATTGAGAAGTCACCAAAACCCCAACTGAGCCAGCTTCCTACAAGTATCAGTAAATCTAGAAATGGAAAAGAAGTGTCTCATTAAACTGGCCTGAAAACTCCAGATGAATAAAAAGTAAAAGAAATAACTTAAGTAAGGCAAAAGTCACAAGTAATTTAAACCTGTGAAGTGTGTTCTTTCCAATAATCTATTTTAAAGAGCTAATAGCACAGTGCAGAAAAAATGCTATAACAATCTAATGAGGTCCCATTAAGGTTCCCTTCCATTAAGTTCTTTTGGGTCCTATCTAGGATAGTCAAATAGGTAATTTAAAACAAAACCTGCTTCTTTAGTCTAAACATGTGTTTGGTTAAGAAGGAGACTTGGGAGTTGATACTGCCTGGGTTCTGTTATCTGCTCGGCCGTCAAACTGAAAAGCTTTGACTGAAAAGTTTTTTCTTTGACTGAAAAGCTCCCTCTGGGCAATCATTTCCCAGGTTGTAAAACCCAGATAATTATTTTCACACACACTGACCATGTAGGGGGAAGCATGATTCCCAGGGGAGAGCCTGGGATACTGTGAAAACATAAGGGTGTTTTGAAGACATGAATATATATATGCATACATATATATTTGTGTGTGTATTTGATCCCCAACATTCTATGTTAGGACACCTTGTCAGGGTTTGTTGGCCCCTTGTCAGGAGCTTGTCAGGGTTTGTTGCACGCTGGATATAAAACTGTTAGATATTTATTTGTAGCTTTCTTTTACTGGAGCAAGTGAAAGCACCAGGCCTTGGGATTTTATTCATCCAGGAGCAGCTTTGACCCATGCAGGCTGTCAGGGGATGCTCATGGTTGGAGGATAGCAGACAGATGGGTCTGCCTTCCCATGAGCCTGTTTGCCTTCCACCAGTTTTAATTACCAGCCTTTGAAAAGGTTCCTTTGGGAGAAAATTAGCCATCAGTTGCAACAGCAGCAGGCACGACACCAGTTCACTTATGAGCTGTCAGCTAACTTTAGCCCCCATCTTGCTGAGCAATCCTTTATTTAATCAGGGTCGGAGGAACATCCGTGCCCAGCACTCAACTCTGCAGGTGGGGAATGATTTACTGCCCTACTATCAGAGAGCTCCTTAATCTTGTCTTTATGAACACTTAGCACCTACAAATCACCTGTTTGGCTTGAAATACATCACCTGCTTCATGCCTTGGTGCCCTGAAGGGGAGGATGTCAAAGGTACATCTTGTTTACACGACAAGATGCTTTATGGAATGGGTCCTACTGCCTGTGTGGCAAATCCTACCCCAGCCCTCTCCTCCATCCCCTTGTCCACTGCTTGAAGTGCAGGGTTTTATCCCCTGGATACCTTCTAGAGGGTCTTCAGCCCCCTCAACCCAGCTTTTCACCTCTTCCATTCCTTTACCAGGAAGCTGGGCAGGATATTCAATTTCTGTTATGCTTTCTTAAATCTCTGGTTCAAATAATGAGTTTGAAATTTCCCTTAAGCTTTTCTGGTACAAATTGTGTTTCTCCAGATGCAAAATAAAGGTGAGAGTAGTTCAGGATCAATGTTTGACATTTCTTCAAATGCATTTTATCCTGGGTGGCTTCAAACTGCTTTCTATTCAGCCATCCATTCAGGATAGTGCAGGCAGCTTTGGGGTAGAGCCAGATAACCATGACTGTTAGCCATGCTGTATGCTAGTTTGGGACAAGAATTAAAGAGTTTAATTGAAGTGAGACATGTAATTGAAACTGCAGGGGAAACTTTAGGATAGACAGCAATTATACAAATTAGAACATCATAATACTGTAGCTGCATTTTAAGAAATAAAAGAGCTCTGATTTTAGAAAAGAACAATAACTGGAGAGAAAAACCCCAGGCTCTTAAATGTCTAGAGATGAGCAGCATTAGAAATTTTACTGGGAAGGCATATCTCCAGTGGCCTGGAGCCCCTGAATACCAAAAAGGGGCAAGCTTTTGTGATAAGCTCAGAGAGCAGACATCTGCTACTTGATTAGCAGAACAAGTTCCTTGTACGTACTTTTGCTAAAGCTCCTTTCTTTCCTGCATGCATGTGCTTACTGTCTGGAAAGGAAGAGCTGCCAATCAGACTTTCAAACAGAGATGGACCATGCATGTGGGGGATGTCCAAGACCTGGTGCAAACCTCACAGAGCATTAAAATGAAAGTGCAGAACTTTTCTTTGGGCTTTGGTGTCCTTTCCCAAATAAGCCATGCATTAAACCCTCTCAACAGCCTTTGATCATGCCACAGAGAAGATAGGAGGCTGGAATGCCTGAAAGCGTGGATCTGTCCTTTGACTTGCATTACTGGAACAATTCTAATATAGACAGTGGACAAGCTCCTCAAGTTTGTGACTTTGCCTCCCAATTTCCAGAGTCAGAAATGAAGTTCCTCAAATAGAGATGATCCAGGCTTGCAGTATAAGGTGGTAAGTATGGCCATGAATCTTTAAGTCAGCAAGTCTTCCTCTCTCTGGAACCCATCCCTTTCATAGTCATGAATTTTGATGTTATTTTTAGCATGAACAGACTAAATGGAGTTGGGGGAGGAGGAAGCAAAAGTGAAGCTGGCAGTATAATGTGAGCAAACATGCAGGCACTCTGCATTACAAAGAGATGAAGGATGGTGTGACATACATCAGCAGGAACAATAAAACATGATAGATTTCTTAACCTCAGCATCAGTCCTAGATGAGCTTGTCTAGTTTCTCCAGAAACAGCCAGGCTGAGATAGCCTGGAAAGTTTTTAGCTCTTTCCAGAACAGAAGCTTCCATCTCATGGATCTGTCAGGTTCAGAAATGACCTTTACACTGTAATAAGACACTACCAGCACAAGACAAGGTAATGCAGACCAGGCTGGGATCATGGTTTCAGATATTTTTCTGCCAAGAAAACTGCTAGAGAAATAATTTCCAAACATGAAAGGGTTCAAAGTTAGCTGGAAGGACTTGTTTGAAGCCTAAACTTCATAATTTGTTTTTGTTTAAAAGCCCAGGACATCTTCAAGCTTGTATTAGCCTTCGGAGAAACTGCTGACTGTTTTCAATTTCTCAGAACTATTTAAAAAGAATTCCTAAAGTGTTTGGTATTTTAGGATTAGATGGACTTGAAAGATCTCAGGCAGATTGGAAATTAGAAAAAAAAAAGCTTTCAAGTGAGATTCATTTCATCAACAGAAGAGTAAGACAATTTTCCTTTTTTTTGTATTTTCAAATATTAAATGCATTAATGAAAAAAAATTACCGGGGAACTGTTTAACACAGTGAGTATGAGTCATAGGGCATTTGGGAATGTGGAAGCTTGAATGCCTATTGTGTTCTAGTTGCTGTTGGAGATAGGATAATGACTGGGCTGTTAAGGAGTCTGACCCTACACAGCAGCCCTGGCTCCATCTTTATCTAGATCTCTATTTATCTGGAGATGAATAAAAATTGTACTTGAATGTCTAGACTAGTTTCAATAAAAATAATCATAATGGAGCTTAATGAGTATTTTTATTGGGGAAAGCGCAGTTTGTTGTCTGGATCTCCTTGAAAAATGTTCTTCCCATC
The DNA here is from genome assembly GCA_013186435.1 of Turdus rufiventris. Taxonomy (NCBI): domain Eukaryota; kingdom Metazoa; phylum Chordata; class Aves; order Passeriformes; family Turdidae; genus Turdus; species Turdus rufiventris. Next base: position 1,308,172 of record PYHW01009617.1, read on the forward strand.
AGATTCAGGCAGACCTTTCAGAATGTCTTCACAATGGAAATGCCTCTTCAATATCATTTCACCCAGTCAGTGCGTGCATGGCAGTCTGCTCACTGTAGGCTTTAATTCTGCTCTGAACACTCTATCTACCAGGTGGCAGAGAATACTTTATTCCATGCAGCTTGTCTTTTTCCTGTTGTCAGTGAGCAACTGTTCCTCTGTGGGGCATCTTATGGTCTAGTGATGAATGGAGCATGCGTTGATATTTCAAGTGGTTCTTGTCAGCTGAAAACTAAGAACCATTTTCCACGTGCTTTCCGAAACATAAATAGTTCCTTGTATCCTGCATAGCTGCTTCATGACTGTCTTTTTGTAACAGTTTCTTTTGGTGTGAATGAAATCATAAGTTGAGTTTGACTAAGAAAGTTCTGCAGAAAAGTAACCTGTAAGGTGGTAGGAAAGGATTTAGAGTGGCAAGAAGCTCAAGTAGCAGGAAAGGGTATAAGGTAATGCTGAACATTAGGATAGGTTTTAAAAATATTTGCAACAGGCCTCTGTGTGCTTACAGTGAAGACAAGATAAGACAAAGTGCTGTGTGCTTCTGAAATATCCTACCTGTAAAACTCTGCATCTTGGGAAAGGAAAGAGCATGGATTCAAAAGAGAGGATTTTAAGTGAACACCAGAGGGTCGATTATGATGACCCAGTGCTGAGAATCAAAGTGTGCTGTTAGAAGCATATACATCTTGGTCTTTGAACTTGATTCCATTTTTAGTGCTTCTGCAGTTCTTGATTCTACACAAGAAGAAAAAAGGAAACTGACTGGAAAGGCCAGTCTACAAAAAGAAAATATATACAGTGCTATCAAGTTATGTTTATACACTGCATTTTGCAATAAATGGGGGAAATGTCCTCTCTTTTGTTGTTGCTAAGTATGGAATATGTTTGCATGTGAAAATGAGGCCTAAAAGCTAATATGCATCTCCAGCCAAAATGCTTGCTCATTAGAAAAACCACCCAAAACATAATGAAATGACTTGACATTTTCTGTTTTGTTTAAACATCGGTCATCCAATAAGGAGGCAATGCAAATACCATGTGACTTAAGTGACTAATGACCTAGTACATCAGATGGCATCATAAACTGACAGACTTGAAGGGATGTCAGTACTTAAGACCGGTCCAGGCACAGCACTGCGTTAGCCTGCCATTTAGTGAACAGCTCAGGGCCCTCCCTGAGTGAGCAAGGAGAGAGGGAGACAGGGAAAAGCTGCTGTGTTGGTAGGGCTTTTACTTCCTGTGATGTTTTACCTTTATAGTTTAAAAAGAAGAAAAATCCAATTGCTTGGCAGACTTTCTTTTGTCTGTACAAAAAAAAAAAACCCCAAAAAATAACAAAAAAAAACAAAAAAAAAAACAAAAAACAAAAAACAAAAACACAAACAAACAAAAAACCCAACCAAACAACAACAAAAAAAAAAAAACCCAAAACCCAAACCTCAACCATACTAGAAGCAAGCTGTCTTTATGCATGCCATGGGCTGATATATGTTCAGAATAGGCTACCTGGTTAATAAATGGTTGGATGATACTCTGAGAAATATGTTGTAATGTAATTTGTAAGTAGCATAAAAAAAGAGGAAATGGTGAAGGTCCTGCTCTGATTTTACTGATAAAGATTTTAGTTGACGTCTACTCTGGGGCAGTGAAGGAATTAGACTGTCTTGCCATTTCTTAGCTAGCTGTAGGATGTTGCCCCAAGGAAAGCATGGCAGTGGTGACTGAGGAGTGGTCAGGAAGTCATTGTGCTGAGGGAGGAGGCACACTGAGGCTGGCAGTCAGACCAGTATCCAGGTGGGAGTAAACCTAAGATGGGAGCACTCTTTTCACAGGCTGGAATGTAGTACTCTTCATAGTACTCTCTGTTTGGAACGTGTCAGGACCTCTAGTTAGCTCAGCACGTTGCAATATCTGTGCAAGTCTGTTTGTCTCCTACTTTCCCAAGTCTGTTTTTTTTCCAAAGTACAACGTTGTATGGTTCATGGCTCTGTTGAGAGGAGGACAAGGAGGGTACCTAATACGGAAAAGCTGAGCTTTGTCTGTCATGAACATTTTAAAAGGCACCGCAAGTTGAGTAGACCTACAACAGATGACGCAATTCCATATGTTGTGATTTCCTGTCATTCCTACCCTGACCCCTTCTGTGGTTACCATTTTGGGATCAGCTCAGCTGTGACCAAATGGTGAAATATCTTTTTGTTGTTCTTCTTAGTGAGAAGGAAGTGATTGCTTCCTTTTTTCTATAAAATTGCATCCATTTAAAATCATATGCATTCTGTTTGCTTAAAACAGAGAAGTCCTAAGGGCACAAATCAACAGGTGCTAAGTAAATAACATGCAATCAAAACTAGTAAATGAAGCTAAGAGCTGGCAGCAGTAGCGGAAACAGGGAATAGAAATAAAAAATTAATATAAAAAGCAGGTATTGGAGAGGGGAGTACTGGGGAAAAAGTGGGAAGCCAAAAAAGATATTCAAGCAAGTTATTAATATTATCGTTTGGGACTTCTCTCAAAAAATATTCCCTTCTCTCCAGTACCCTTTCCCCATAATAATGGCTCAGACAGTGCAAAGAGAAGGAAGAGGGAAGAGGAGAACATGTAGGGGAATCTGTAGATTTCTTCCCCTACTTAAACAACTGTGTCTTGCCTTTTTATTTTTAGCACATGGTGCCAGGTCTTTTCCTGCTCTTTTCTGGAAAAATATTCTAGAAACTCTGGAACCAGCCTGCTGGTTGGAAGGCAAGGTCAAGCAGGCATCAACAGAAAAGCAAAAAGCAACAGTCCTTGCTCCCCATAACATCTAATAACCACCCTACAACAAAACCCCATGTTGCTTGTTGGAAGCAGAGTTAGGTGTTTGAGTTGCTTGCTTTAATAGATTTCTGGTGTCCTGTCTGGCTTCCTGCCATTGGTGCAGATGGGCTCAGGTCTCCTATAGTCCTGAGTTGTATTTGCCATTTCTGTGCAGATGTCTTGTGCACCCTAAGGCATCCCAAATGGCACCAAAAACATCCCCCATGGCAAGTGAAGGGAGCCGCAGGGAAATGTCCTGCTTGGCAAAGTGTGGCCACAGATGCACTCAGAGAAAGGAGAAAGCCATCTGGGCCCATGGTTTAATGGAGTCACTTCATTGCTGCTAGTCTGGAGGGAAGAAGGTGGCAAAAGTCACATGGGAAAGTGTGCTGGGGAGGAGGGAAGTGACAGATGTGATAGCCAAGTTCCATGCGGCTTGGTTCCATGTCGTTCCAAGTTCCATGTTCCAAGTTGCTTGAGGAATGAAGCTTCCAGTGATTGAGTTGATATTGTGGCAGAGTTAACGCTCTCTTAATGCTGCCTGAAAGTTGCCATGCACAACCACAGAATGCTATTTCAGTTCAGTGTGCAAGCTACCTGGGCTACATCTTCACAGTCCTGGTAGGAGCTCAGCTACCAGTGCCATTGTCACAGGCTTCCAGAACAACTGGCACCACACCTGATCACTGAACCAGTCTGCTGCCACATTGCTGTCCTGCGGCAGTGGCTGGACAGCCAGTATAGAAAACTTGGTGTTTTTGGGAAGAGGGGTGTCAGAAGAGTTTTCCATTAAAGAGGTGAGGAAATGGAGAGAAACAAAAGGTCAGGGCATTGATAGCCATGAAATTAGTGCATAGCAACAACAGACATCAAATACAAGAGTTGAGTCTTGAAAAGGGGGGAAATGAAGAGTTGCTTTAATGGTGGTTGTTTTTTGAAACCGTTGTGTCCTATTAAGTCCCTGTTGGTATCCAGATTTGCACTGCCAGGACATGTCTCATAAACATCAGAAGCATGCTTGTTTTTATTCCCTGGAAAGCAGATGAGCTGAACAAGCACACTTTTAAATACTGAGTGTACAGTGGACAAGTCTGGTCCTGCAGCCCTGTCAGCATCCCTGGCTCCAGACTTCAACACTGTCTGCTATCTTGTGCTGACCTTCCTGAACAAAGCTCCAGTGGTTCCCATCAGAACTCTACAGCTGTTCCATCCTGTGAGCGTCCAAGGAGGCAGTGCACACCCTGACAGAAGGTGGGCCAGCCTTAAGGTGGGAACTAGAAGCAAGTCTTTGAGATACATAAATATCATCATAAATACATCAGTTATCAACATTTTATTTCTTGCCTTTCTAAATGGTAGACCAAGATGGATTATCATGTAGTTAAATGAATAATCTTTCACTACTATTCCCATTCCACATTTATGTTCTTCCTAGGGGTTCTAGATGACTTTGCAAAGCCACTAGAAGTGAGAAGATAGTTTGCAGGTGGAGGGGGAAAAAAGTTGAATTTTTTAATGAAAAATGGGATTCTGTAGTTAATGAAGCAGGTTTTAAAGAAAATTTTCCCAAAGAAAGTAATTAGATTGAAACATTTCAGAGAAAATGTTGATTTTTTAAAAAATAAAGCTTATTTCTAATTTAATGTAGAAAGTATTCATTTCTCCCCTTCAATTTCTGTAGGGATTTAGTTTTTGTATTTTTTTCCTTTTTCAGTTAAGCTGCAAGAGATAGTAAGAGTTTCTCACTTTCAGAAAGATTTGCAGGCCACCTGCCCTTTCTTTTGGCATACCCTCAAGGGAATAGCATTGGAGGTGGGCTAAGGGATCATGTGTCTCTCCTGAAGGGCACACCTCCAGCCTCCTTGATTTTCCATGAACCTGGGCACAGGATTGGTCTGAAACAGGCAGCCAAATCCTCCTTTCTCTGAGCCAGAGTCCTTCCCCAGGGCACTGGCATTCTCAGCTGATCAATTCTCCCCAAGATCCCTCCCCAGTGTGAATGCTAATAGTGGGGGTACAGGCAACTGATTTATAATATTCTTGAAAATCTGGATAGATTGCTGTAACCACCAGAATTAATTACTCTTTTAAGATTTTATGTTTTCAAGCTTCCTTTTTCCTCCTCCTCTGTCCTCCCTACCCCCTCCCCTCCCTGCCAGCTCAGTTGTCCTCTTTTCCCTGGAGTCCTTCCACCTTGGCTTCTGGCCAGCTCCCTACAATAAAGTCACATGCTAATCAATAATACTTTTACTGAGAGTGACAGACAGGAGCTAACTGCACTGAAACACTAACAAGTCCAGCCAGTAGTAAATGTGCTCTCCTCAAATCCCAGCCTTTATGTTTTGCTTGCTGCCTCTTCTGCTTCCCTTCAATATCTGTCTTAGGCTTCTATTCCTCCCTTCAGACCTCATGACATAGTGGTTTTTTGATGACCCTGTCTAAAGTGATGGTTGCCTCCAGGCCTTCCGACAGGAAGCATTTGGTTCCTGGAATTTCAATATCCCTTGGCCTTGACTGCGCTGCTTTAGTAATCTGGTGCTCATGGCATGTAGCTATTCCTATTTTGGCTGAATGTAGGTCTGTTTCTGTGAGCAAGGCTGAAGTACCGTGGGGTAAGAACAAAAGTCTGCACAGTCAGTCCCAAACAAGGTGTATCCCACAGTAGTATGTTCATTTCCCAGCACCCTCAAAGTCTTGCACTAACCCCAGACCCATCTGATGTTAAAACAAAGGTCCCTGCAGAGCTCTGCAATGGTGCAGCTACACCATACCTGCACTTAAAAAAAACCGAGACCATTGTGAGTGGCAGTGAATCCAGCTTGTGGTAGGGCTCTGAAGGTCATCTCTTTGGTCAGATGAGTGCTGGTACTTTCTGACAGAGCTTACATAGGACCCTGACTTGTTTCGCTTCTGACTTGGTCTTGCAGCTGCTCATAGTCAGAGCTGCTGGTCTGGGAAGCGATTCCTTTCTGCATCTGGAGATGCTCTGGAACGGCAGAGGAGTGCAGTGCTGAGAAGCAGCCTCTAATGTGCCCTTCCAGCACAACTGACTGACTGTCACTACTGAGGGCAGGCCCTTTGTGCTCAAGCATGCCACTGTGCCACTAGAGCTCCTATCGTTTTCCTTGACTCATTCAAGAGTACATGAAAGCAGGTCTAAGACAAATTGAGAAGGCTAATGGCTCCCAGACCATGAGAAGACAGAAGTTACCATAAAAAAACATTGCTGGCTATTGCTATTGCTGCTTTACTGATCCAGGCAAAGTTTGGTTGGAGTAAAGAATCAGGGTAACAGGACATAGGAGCCAAACTACCTGATGTGCCTCCAAGAATGACACATCATCCCCTTCCATGACACCTTCACAGCCTCTTGCTTTGCCAGAGATGTGATCAACTGTATCTGTGCCTCCTTCCTATCACACTTTCTGTTGAGCAGGGAGAGAAGTCTCATCTTCTGGTGCTACCTATCCTCATCCACTGGACACTGCAGGGACACCACACATTTCTTGCCTCACTCATTCACAAGTATCACTTTTGCTTCATCTAAAGTAGATGCTGGTCGACACCTTCCATCACATGCCACTTGATACCATTATAGTCTAATGCAGGCATGCCAATACATCTGAAATGTGCTCACCTAGTATAATACAAAATTCAAAACAGAGAGAAGATTAGCAGAGACAGCTTTGCATGTTTAGAAAACTGCCTGACTTCTTTGTACCACCAATTTACGGTGAGTCTGATCTATCAGTAGTCCTCCAAATCCTAGCTCAGGGGTGTTTGGAGGGGAATAGGATTAGCTGAGGTCTTCTAAAGGAAATTTCTAAGGCTATGAAATATTTCTAAGCTTAAGAAATAGTACTTCTAATTACTTTTTATAATTATTTTTTCTGTCAGAAATATGAAAATCAAATATGTGTGATGTTAAAAAATTATTTTTCATTAGAATGTTGTAATTTCTTTTATGGACTTCTCAAATGTTCTCTATAATTTTTTGAAAAATTGCTACATTTCTGGCAGGACACTATCTTACGCCAATTGAAAAAATTTAGTAGAAAAGTATTGAAAACCAAGTGAGGACTTCTAAGGGTTTTGGAAGTTTTTCACCTTTAAAGTTCATCAGTTTAATTGTGAGGGGATATTGTTGTAACACAGATCTTTGGCTTTCTAAAGAATGAGCTGAGATCAGTTTGTTGGATACTTTACGAGTTGGTAAATCATTTATTGGGATGTGCTGTTGGACAAAACACAGCAATATTTTTTCATAAAACATAAATAGTACAAAATACTTCAGCTCTATTAACAACCTGTAACTGATGTACTTGAACTCTTTCTCATTTTCCTTTTTAATTTCTCTGTCTTGTAAAGTGGAGCTTGGTTTACGATTGCAAATAAAAATGAATTTGGTGGATCTCATCTCAATTTTATCATCCCAAACCATAGTTTCACCTTCTGGCTTGTACATTACAGTCGCTACTCAGGGAAGACTTGAGTGCAGGAGGGAGACGAAACAGCCAAGGGATGTGCTGGGGTAGCTGTAGCATAGCAGAGGCAGTGGCCAAAAGGTGGATAGTATGCCAGACCCTGCTGGGAGGTCAGTTCTGAGGTGTGCCATCAGCCACAGAATCCCATGACTGCTCTTGCTCAGAGTTTCTCTTCACTCAAGACAGGGATATCAATCCCTGACTCCCACAAATCCTCTTAAAAATTAAAATAAGTGAATAAATAAGCATAGGGAGAAACACAGGAAGCATTCCTTTTCAGATTACTTTTCAGATCAGGAGCCAAGTGAAAAAATCTGTGAGCCACTGGGATTAACTTGCTTGCAACAGCAGGACCAAGAGGGGTTTGCTTCTGATGACAGTGTACCCAATCCCTTGGTGATTTCTTCTGAAGGAAGGCTTGCTATGCTTATCCAGTGAATCCCTTCTTTGGCTTGTATTCAGAAATCCATTGTGCTGAATGGGGTTGCTGGTCAACCTCCAAATCACTTCTTCCTCTTTTTCACCTGCTTCCCCATGATGAGAGAAAGTGTTAACTCTCCCTTTATCTCTTGAGCATGATTCATGGCTTTAATCTGGAAAATCTCAAAACAGAGTACAGCGATTTCATGAGTATAAGGCGCACCGGAGTATAAGGCACACTTCCAGGTGTCAGCAAAATGCCAAACTTTGTCCATACATAAGGTGCACCGGCATATAAGGTGCACTTTTTTTTTGCAGCGAGGATCTGCACTACTAACAGAATCACGCAGTCACGGGGTTTACTGGCTTGGCTCGGGGCCGGGTGGGCTCGGCCCTACTTGGGGCTGCCGCAGGCTCGGCCCCGCTTGGGGCTGAGGCGGGCAGTGGCCCCAGCCCTACTCAGGGCCGAGTGGGCTTGGCTTGGGGCTGCTGCGGTCTTGCACTTCCGGGTTGGCAAATTTCCCAACTTTGTCCTTACACAAGGCGCTTCGGGATATAAGGCGCACTTCTGGGATCGGAACAAAATTTTAGTCAAAAGGGTGCGTCTTATACACGTGAAATTGCTGTAATTTTTTGTTCTCTGTTTGGACTATGGAGATATGACACGATAGTGGAATGGTGGGGAAGACAATGACAATTTGATATTTGAAACCAAACTTAGCATTTGTGGAGATTTCTTCAACAGGCTTTGTTCTGAAGGTTGTCCTCTGAAGTACAGTCCCTCTTGGTCAAAGACGTGACATCTCTTTGTAAGTATTTGCAGAGAACTTGTAGCACCTGTCCTTGTGATGGGCCTCAGATGTAGCCTGGGAGGAACTTGCAAGGGTTGTCTCTGAGTTTCAGCTGTTTTTTTTTCCAGAGCACTGAGCAAAGACAGGGAAGGTGGATCATCCTAGGATAGAAAAATAGAATTAGAGGTAAATAACCTTTTTTCTCTGCTCTCACCTTCCTGCAGTTTACCTTTGAGGGAGTGGAGAACTGAAACCAAATAATCCCAGCTTCTTCTCAGTGCATCTCCACTGTGTTCACCTATTGCTTGCTAATTCTACATTGGCTGTTTTATTCTTAGAGGCATAAGAATATGGCCCTATGGATGGAGGAATAAAATGGCACTTTCCTTCTGTTCTTACTAGAATAAAATTCAAATGAATGCTTCAACATCTCCTGTACTTTCAGTCCTGAGACAGCATTTCCCCAAGCAACTGAGTGGACACAGTCTGCCATAAAAAATATCAGGCTCAGTCTAATCAGCAATTTTGTCTCACGGTAGTGTATATGGTAACAAATTGGTGGGAGGGGATATACCATAGCACTGTGGGAATGGGAGGGAGCAGATAAAGTACAACCCGGCAACACAGGGAAGTGCAATTGTCATTTAGCTGCAACCTGCTGGTCCCACTGCTTTACCTCTCTCTTGGCCTTCTGGACTGGAAGAAGAGTAAAATGGTGCTCAGACACCTATAAGTGTGCTGATTCACCAGTCCTACCTTTGCCTTTGCCCCTCAAAAGCTGTACACCTCCAGTTCTTCAGATGATCACTCTCATTTTTTCCTCCTCTCTGTCTGTTCAGGAGTAGTTTTGATGTCCTGGGGTATCTGTGAACAATGACCTAACAATCTTCCTCAACAAAGGAGTGATAGGCAGCCTTGTGGATCCCTGAAAGCACTGTGTCACGCCTCGTATTAGTCAAATTTTTCAGATTTGAATAGTCTTCCACCAGCTCCAGTAGGGTACATGTGCATACATGCCTGAGTGTGTGCATGTGAAAACCCTTGCCAACATGTCATTCCTTATTGAGCAAAATATTGACAGGTTTGGATGTGGAGAGAAGACAGGAAAGAACACTCTGTCTTTCTGGAGAACTAAAAGGCCTCTGCCTTCTGCATTCACTGCCTTCCTTCATTTCACATGCACATGCATGCACAAACATTCCCCACCACTCCTACATCCACTTCCTAGCATCGAGTCACAGCCAAGGAGAGTATATATTTTCTCATCATGGAACAAAATCTTTTTAGAAAAATAATAAAACTTCATTAGAGTATTAATTCAAAGCTTTTATTTTTTATAGTCCCCTTTTTATCATTTTTATTGCTAGGTTTAAGAGGAGATTCCGTACATTAGAGAGGCAGCAAGCTGTTTTACATGGAATATCCAAGTGCCATTTACTAGTATCAACTTTGGGGTGCAGGCTGATTGCTTTTGTGCCTGACTTGCTCCTTCTTGCTTTGCTTTGGTGCTGTCTGAGGCTGCTTACTCTGCTGCGCATTTGCTCTGGTATTCTGTGTGCGTATCCTGTCCGTCACAGGGAGTTGGAACTGGAGTATATGGTGAATTTCCATTGGTGGAATGCATGTTGTTTTCTTCCGTATTTTCTATGAGACTGAAACCTGGAGTAGATTTGAACCAGCTTTTTCTCACCTCGTCCCTGTGCTGAGAATCTTGTAAGGTAGAAGTTACACATGTCAACATCTACCTAATAACAACACATGAATTGTGCAGAGCCCTGAGCTCTCTGTGAGAGAGACATGACCTTCATTATAATGATACAGTTGACATTTTCCCTGTGACACCTATTGTAACATCATTGCTTCCTGTTGGCATCTTTGGGCTTATCAGGCAGCTTGTTCAAGCAATCTAGAGTTGTGATGAAACCAAGCAGGAGGGAAGAGGCTGAGATTTGAGGGGAATGAGAGGGAGCAGGACAAAAAAGGAGTATTCATGGAATATCAAAGCATACAGAGCATTTACGAATGCGAGCTGATCTAACCCTCTCCCCCTTGCATCTGCCTCCCTGCCTGAGGATTCACAAACACCCTGCACTGCAGAATGCAGCATCTCTACAGCTCGCCACTTCTCAATGGCATTCCTGCTACTGGTGGCATGGTGCTCCCAGCAATAGGAGCCCAGGCTTCCTGGGCAGGCAAACCCACCAGAGAAGGTGGTCCAGGGGCACCTCTTCCACTGTGCAAACCACCTGCAAGCAAGGGTGGCTTAGGCACTCCTCATCTACCCTGCAACTAAAATTATGGCACCCTAAGTCATGTTTGTGTGGGGATAATCCAGGAGATCTGGTCTATGTTCAGGATGTTTGCAGGCCATCTGCTGATGTGTTGGAGCTGCCTAGGATTTGACTGATCTTGAGGGGAAAATCAGGCCCCAGAGTGGTGAAAATCTACAGAAGGTGCAGTGAGTTAGTCTTCCCTATTCTGGCACACACTTTTTTCTGTCTTTTAGTCCTACATTTATCATCACAGTGAGGAAATCAATTATTGCAATGGCTGGGGCTTGGGGTTGGTATCTGTACTGAAATCAGATAGCCCTTGGCCACCTAATACCTGCCCAAAATGAGTCAGGCACATGTTAAGAGTTTCTGGTAACCTATGGTGGGGATTGGTAAAAGCTAGTTTAACATACAGAAGAAAAGCTTTGTATCCTATTATTCCCCAATAATTTCAATTTCTTGTTGAAACTCCTGAAATTAAACCTTGGGTCCAAACACTCCATCTATGCTAAGGGAGTCTCCTGTGAGGCCCGACACTTTTGCTCCTAATCTACAATCTGTAAATATCACATGCACCACTAACCCATTACAACTTAACTGATGCCACAATTTTTGTGTCAGGGCTGATGAGAGGCCTAAAATTAAAATTCTCAGCAGTTTCAGCTGGCAAGTAGGAACATGTATTTCCTGCCCCTTTTCTGCTTTCCAGTAGCTCCTCTCTGCTACTTTTGGGTACAGCTGTTGCCAGGCAAAGCAAGCCCTGCACTGTTTTACTTGTGACAGCATCCTTGGCTGGTTAGCTGGGAGGAAAAAAGAGTGGAGTAGAGCAAAGTGGCTCGCTTCTTCATTTTTAGGGGAACATAGGATTTGACATACAAGATCAGATTCTGCCTTCCCTAATGGCCAAATATGTGGTATTTCAGTGGAGTGCAATATCCTGCTAATAGAGAATATATTTATTGGCACAGCTTCCTGCCAAGGGTTTTGGATTGAGCTGCCAGATAGACAAGAGGTGCAGTGAGAGCCACCACAAAAAGTCAGGTTATAGGCCCCTCACGTCTCAGGGTAATGCTTCAGGCAGGGGAATCCCTTCCTGAGCCCTATGGAAAGCATTCTGCTTCCTGAGGCATGAGATTCATTTGCCCTAGTAATTACTGTGGCTCCCACAGCTACATATGTTATTAGCAGGTATCATATGTTTCAGGCATAATATGAGGTCTTGGGGGGGAGGGTGAAATTCCAAAATTCTTAGTCATTGTTCACCTGAGTTGATCTGCTCTTATGGGAGGGAATCTCCCAAGTTGCTAATGTGTAGCTTTACAGGCTATGATATTTGCGTGCAGTGGAGATGATGGGATATATCTTTCATTTCATCTGAAGGAAAAATAGCTCAGGATTATGAGAGATAAGTAGAGGTAAAACTCCCTGTTATTTTAGCATTATATGGCACTTTGGGCCTTTTTAGCTTCAGTAACACTGTATTCTGCCTCCAGGGGAGAGGGACTTTGTTCCCTCACACACAAAGAACATGCAGAGGTTTCCCTCGTGAATGTCTTTAACAAGGAGAGGAGAGCAGCATGGGAGAATTCAAGTAGAGCACAATAAAGCATTTTCTATTTCAAATACAGCATTACCACAGTCTCAACATGAGGACGGGGATTTTGGAAATTTTGCACTGTTGATGCTCACAATTTTAGCAGCAATTCTTAGTTCTTCCATATCTAATTTCGAGCTCAGCTGCCTCTTAGGTATGTGAGAAGACAAATTTTCCATTCATTGCTTTTTGGGGGAAGTGTGGAGGACTTGAAGATTTTTTACTGTAACATCAGCTGATAAACTGCTTGAAAATACAGCCCTAAATGTCACCTAATGATTCAAAACCAGGAGATCTAAAAAACTAATTTTCATGGTTTGGGGAGGCTACACTCAGGATTTCTGATTGCGTGAACTGCCAGTACATGGAAACAAAGACAGACTATTTAGAAACAAAGGTGCCTTGATTTCAGAGCTGTTTTATACAATAGAAATAAGACATCACTCCTTTTCACTGCTCTCTCAAAGATTCCCAGCAAGTATTTTTCTCACAGCCAGTGAAGTGTATCTCCCTTCATAGTGTGTCAGTACCTGCAACAATCCGCACATTGTATGACAGCCATTTGCCTGATCCTCTGTGCTCAGACCCTTCATCCTTAAGATGTGCCTGCTAAATCACAGTTTTGATTCCTCTCAGGATTCATGGAGAGGAGGATGGGCAAGGGTGAGAGAGAGGTTTTTCTTTGTTCATTAGAGGGCAAGATTAAGCCTTATTATTAATTATTCCTGTATTATGTCCACTGGTGGCCTGTAGTATTCTAGAAGTCAGACTGCCAGCAACACTAAATCAATGCCGCTGCTGGTTCAATGCTATCAGTTTGTAGCCACACAGAAATCTGGTATATTATAAAATCAGAGTAACACTTCATAACTGCCTTGCAAAAGTGGGACATTAGTGTTTTCTAAGTGACAAGCCTATCTGGAAATGCAATTGGGTCTTTAGCTGTAATGCTATGGCAGTGACAGCTAAGTCATACTCAGGGCAGAAATTAGTTAAAAATTAACTGTACAACTGCAAACAGGCAAAGCAATTAAGTGCAACCCATCCTCCAGGCTGCATGGGCCATAGTACTCATCACTGAGGAGAAACTTCTACCTGTAGAGCTCTCTAAGCTGAATGTTAAAAATCTCTGTCTTCCTCCTCAGCATCCACAGACAGTTCATCCCAGACAAACTGGTATTTACCTAGCTCTTTCCTGGTTCTTAGAAGAAGTGGCACTGAGAAGCATTTGGATAAAGCACTGAAGAAATCTCTATGCTCCATTAAACAAAGGCTGTTTTTCACCTGGCCCTTGGGCAGATTAATTTGGATCTATCCCAGTACCAAGCCAGCTATGTTGCTCTGGGAGGTGAGCTCTTGGGCCCCTGTGCAGCAGGAACTCCAGCCTAAGTGGAGCCATCCCCAGAAACTGAGGTATTCCTTCATAAAGGTGTGGAAAATTATAGAAGCTACAGAAAAACTATATCACATCCTCTTGAATCCTTGGACTGGGCTCTGAATGTAAAACCCATCTGTTCCTCCTTCCATCTATCTCAGACCTAAGACCATTAGGGAAAGATGACTACAGTAATTTCACGACTACAAGGCACACCCTTTTGACTAAAACTTTTCCCCCGAACCCAGATGTGCGCCTTATAGTCCGGTGCGCCTTATATGATGTATAAAGTTGCGACATTTGCCACCCCAGAAGTGTGAGCCATGAGCCATGGGGGGGAGCCCGCAGTGCCACGGCAGCCGGGTGGAGGCGGGCCCGGGGGCCTGCAATACCCCTCCTCCTAGGTCCAGGCGGGCCCCGGGGCCCGCGGCACCCCCCCTCATGGATCCAGGTGGGCCCGGGGGCTCATGGCTGCAGGGTGGAGGCGGGCCCGGGTGGTCGCAGCACTGCCCCTGTCGGGTCCGGGCAGGCCCAGGGGCCCACGGCACCCCCCTCCCACTTCCAGGTGGCCCCGGGGGCCTGCGGCACCCCTCCTCCCAGGTCCAGGCAGGCCCGGGGGCCCGCGGCACCACCCCTGTTGGGTCTGGGAGGGCCCGGGGGCCCATGGCTGCATGGTTGAGGCAGGGCCTCGGCCAGCAACCTCGCAGGAGGAGCTGGGGGTGGAGCCTTGCTGCAAAAAAAAAGTGCGCCCTATAGTCCAGTGCGCCTTATATGATCTACAATGTTGCAAATTTTGCTGACTCCCGGTGGGTGTGTCTTATAGTCTGGTGTGCCTTATGGTTGTGAAATTACTGTACTCTCAGTCGTAAGATACTCTTGGCTGGCTGATGTTCTTTCCCAAACTCTGGCATCCCTCTGGCCACTTTGGCCAGAAGATAATTTCCTCTGTGGTTCAGCTGGCTTGGCATCTGCTTGCAGGACTTAGGCATGGTGCTCTGAGCCTCAGCCATGGAAAAACACTGGCCATGCACACAGAAGCCTGGTTTGCCAGGCTGAAAGACTGTGGCCAGTTGGTCACATCCATTGTAGCATCTGGCCACCAGCTGGGAGACATGACACCCAGAATGTTGCTCCGTATGCTAAATGAATTGCAAATGATTACAAAAACTGTTTCTGTAAAGGCTTCTCCTTGATTCTTGGAATAGTTGCATTCTGTATCCCTCTCAGAAATGATAAAGCTTTGAAAAGGATCAGGTCAGTGATATGGCATCAAATTCAGCATGCCCTCTTCACATTATAATTTTTTTTTTTTAATTTAATGAAACATAACACAGACTTTACATTTCTTAAAAGCTGATTATCTCTAGTGAGCAAGTTTGTTCTGTGATCCCAGCTTGTGCCAGGCCTTGGTGTAATCAGTGTTATCAGCTGAAAAATATTTACCGTGACATGTATTCCTCTGTATATATATACAAAGTTAAACCTGTCTAAGATCCAGGAAAGAAGAGAGAGGTTTTTCAGAGCACTTGTAGAAAGTTATCTCTGCATGTCTTTAATTAATCCAGTAATTGCTTGAGGAAAAGCAGTAGTCACCATACTGTGTCTTTGGTAGGACCCGAACTACTTTCATACCCCTCCAAGATTATTAGAACTAGGATTCTGGTTACGTGTGCAAATTTCAAGCCCAGTTGGTGAAAGTATATAAAGTCTCAGTTCTGGTAGTAAGCTGAGCAAAGGCTGCATAGGGGTTTTTGAAAAAACTGGAAACTCTGTGTGTAGTCCCTGAGCCTCTTGATTCACTGGGCAACCTTGCATGTGTTAGCCTCCCTGCTTAGTATCTCTGTGGAAATGAGTGTAACGATACTGATCAATTAATGATCTTCAAACTTCATAAGTAAAAATGCCAAAAAAGGTGCTAAATATTATGTATCTTTCCTAAAAGTTTAGGGTCAGGATGAGTTTTAACGAGCATTATGTTCATTTATAAGCTTAAGCCATGTAAAATGTACAGTAATTTCACGATTATAAGCCACACCATTTTGACTAAAGTTTTGGTCTGTACCCAGAAGTGCGGCTTGTACTCTGGAGCGGCTTATATATGAATGATGTTCAGAAATTTTCCAACCTGGAAGTGAGAGCCTGCAGCAGCCCCGAGCCGAGCTGGAGCTCGTGTGGCCCTGGCGGCGGGGCGGTGCTGCAGATCCAAGCCCATGATAGTTCTCTTTTTTCAGTGTTTTCAGTCTTGTGTGGCTGTGCAGCTCCCCGTCGGCCTGCTTGCCTGGCCGTCTGTGCGGCTGCCCACCTAGCTACCCGGCCGCCCGCCCAGCTGCCCGGCTGCCTGGCTCCCCAACTGCCCATGTGGCTGCTCAGCTCTCCGGCCGCAAACGTGGCTGCCTGGCTCCCCACCCTCCCACGTGGTAGCCCGGCTCTCCGGCAACCTGGCTCCCCGCCTGCCCGGCTCTCCACCTGCCTGCGCAGCTGTGCAGCTGCCCAGCTGAGTGGCTATTTAAAGGCAATGCAGATTTGTTGGAAATGCTTGTAAAATGACCACACTATTGTTCGTATCTTTTTCCGCTTGTTAATAAAACTTGCAGGGTATGCTGCCTCAGCTATTGTCTGTATCTTTTTTCGCTTGGAAATAATGTTTCCAAGGTCGGCACCTGCCAGTAAACCCCATGATCCTGCAATCCTGTTACTAATTGGCAACTCTGTGAAAGTTCCCTGCGAATGAAAGTGCGTCTTATAATCCGGTGTGGTTTATATATTGGGGAAGACCTAAACGTTGCTGACACCTGGACATGCAGCTTATAATCAGGTGAGGCTTATAATCGTGAAATTACTGTACTTAGTGGCAGCAATAGTGGTTGTTAAAATGTGATCATCATGTGGCCCAGAACTGACACTTCTGGATCCTAGTCCACTGTGATGCCAGATCCAGTCCAGGTTTCATGTGCCCTTGTTAACTTTTCTTGGCATAAAATACGTAATGGATCAAATGCCATATTAAATTTAGTTGTTCTCTGTCACATCACCCGGTACACAATCTGCTCCCTAAATCCCATACTAATCCACTTGTCTGAATCTTCTTTGGTATAAAAGCACATTAGCTTCAAAAGAAGCAGCAGAGACAATATTCATAGAAAAATAAAACAGTGATGAGACGGTTAATATCAATCTCCAATCCTAACCTGATACAGCATTTATATGTCCTCAGGAATAGCACTTCAGCCCCAATATGTGTATTTTTGATGCTTCACTGGGAAGATGATGATTTGTGATTTCTCTTTATCCTCTCTCACACCCATCTTCTTTCATTTGCTTATGGTAACCCCAATGTGTAGTGTAGTTTTAGTGATGTCAATAGTGTACCTTTTACCTGGATTGAGTTTAATAGGATTTGACAGTGACAGAGGATGAGAAAATTCTGTGATTCTATTATTCATCCCATTTCTGCAGCAGTCTGTGTAGATTGTATACTATTAGAAGAAAATGTTTGTACTGAAGATTTCTTATCTCTCTCTCCATCTGCCTCTATCCTTGCACCTTGCTCCCATCATCTGTGATGCTGTGGGCACCTCTGGTCATTAAAACCTCTTGTAGGAAAAAAGTGAAGAGAGGGGTAGGAGGAAGGCCAAAGAACCACTTGGATATCAAATATGGTAAGTTAATGTATTAAAGGATAGACCTTCTCCCAGAATGCTTACAAGCAGCAATTCAAGCAGCCCCATAGACACCTTCGTCATTCATGTATCTTGCAAGCACTGTGTCTGACAACTGGATCTGTGTCTTGGAAGGATAGCTAAGACTCGTTCATGTTTTTGCAGCACCTTTCTATGTACAGACATTGCCAGTGTCTTCATATAATCCCTTGCCAAGCTGCTGTTATCAGCCCCATGTCTTTGGCCTATTTGAACTGTATTAATTTCAGTTTTCAACTACCTTGGTTTGCTCCCTGACCGCTGCTCTACTTCCTGATCTCTAGGGCTTCTGCTCACACAGTGCTGGACATCACTGAAAGAACTGGGGAGGCAAAGTCTCAGCATGATGCTGGCCTCTTGACTTTGATTCCATCATCTCTGCAGTGCAGAAATATAAAGACTCCTCCAGTTAGGAAAGGTAAAATACCCTTTCCAAAGTCCTTCCCAAAAAGGTTATGAATTTAATTTTGGATGAACATCCTTGCCCTCTGAGCAAGTCTTTGTATTAATGATCTCATGACAGATTGCTCCTTAAACTGGCCCTAGTGCAGGTCAAGACAGAGTGAGAATATTCTCTATTTAATGAGGCAGAGATCAGAGCTTCTAATATTTCATCATTCATGCTCAGGGGAGGAAGGGACTTATGAACTTGGAGAGCTGCTGGCAGAAGGGGCCCTCATGAGCAGCTGCGATGGCAACTCATTCACTGCATGGCTCTTAGCCCCCAAGAACTTACTGCTGTAGGTTTCCAGCTTCCTCTTGGAAAAACTAACCTTCATCATTAAACTCATTTAAATGATTGAGTTCAGTGTTGGCGAAAGATCTGAGGCTAAAAACCCTCAGGACAGAAGAGAAAAATTTAGTCTATGGAGAAGAGTAGTATGAGGAACATGAATGCCAGTGGTATATAGACAATCACAGTCTACAGGACTGTGTGGAACATTTAGTTTTGTTCCTCATCAGCTTTTGCCTAGGAAGGGTGGGCAGTCTGATACTCAGATGCTAGTAAATTAGAAAGCCAACTTGCAGATCCAGTGGTTTACAAGTGTCTTAATTTATTAATGAGTGGAGATCATCTCAGTGTGTGTAAGTACAGATTTTTAAATCAGTTGACATGATATACATAAACAATCAAACTTGTAGCATAGTGCTGAGATGCTAATGTTAAAATCCAACCCTGACCTGAGTACTGCTTTTCAGCAGCACTGTGTTCCCTGGGAAGCAGTGATATATAGTAGTGTGCAAATCACTGGTGCCCTTAAACTGCAGCTCTGAAATATTTACACATACAAAGTGTGTGTGTAAATTGGAAGTATCACAATGTTCCCATACAGTGACAGAGATTTGTAAATTTTGCTTCTGCAGTCCAGCATTTCCCTGCTAGTGACCAGGAGCCAGGATCCAAGAGCATAAATTCCCCAAATAATTCTTGCAATACTTAGGGTGAGCTCAGCTCCTGCACTTAGCTACTAGGAGCAAATCTTTCCATGGTGCCACAGTTATGATTTGCCCTTTGAAAGGGACTGGGAGTGTCTTTAAAGCAACATCTCCTGGAGAAAAAGCAATAGATGTGCAAGGTGCTATGTCATAGTGTTAAGGCCATCCTGGGTGTCTCTAAGGCTAATTGGATTGGTCAATGCTGGACTTTGAATCCTGTGTTCAGTTTTGGGTCATGCACCACATGAAGGACATTTAGGTGCTGGAGAGTGGCCAGAGAAGGATAATGGAGCTGGTGAAAGGTCTGGAGCACAAGTCTGACAAGGAGCAGCTGAGGGAGCTGGGGTTGTTGAGCCTGGAAGAAAGGAGGTTCAGGGGAACCTGATCGCTCCCCGCAACTCCCTGAAAAGAGGTTATGGTGAGGTGGGGCCTGGTCTCTTCTCCCAGGTAACTAGTGGTAAGAGGAAACAGCTTCACATTGTGCCAGACAAGATTTACATTGGATATTGGGAAACATTTCTTCACTGAAGGGTTATCAAGAACTGGAACAGCTGCCCAAGGAACTGGTGGATTCACCATCCCTGGAGGTCTTTAAAAGATGTAGACATGTGACATCCAGGAACATGGTTTAGGTGTGGGCTTGGCAGTGTCAGGTTAATGGCTGGACTAGATGATCTTAGAATTCTTTTCCAACCTAAAAAATTCTCTAATTCTCTAATGGAGGAAAATTCCTGAAGAGTAGCAGATGGTCCTTCTTTCCTAACTGATCATGGCTGACATAGGTAAGTCAGAGTTCGCTCATGTGTGGCTGAGTTCCGAGTGTCAGTTGGGACCATCCAGCCTTCCTCACTTTCCTCCACCCCCTGGAACAAACAGCTCCTCACAAGGCATGGAATTTGCCAGTG
Source organism: Turdus rufiventris (assembly GCA_013186435.1). Lineage (NCBI taxonomy): Eukaryota > Metazoa > Chordata > Aves > Passeriformes > Turdidae > Turdus > Turdus rufiventris. The sequence goes on from PYHW01009617.1 coordinate 1,327,981, forward strand.
CCGTATCC
>PYHW01009617.1:1341872-1352650 GCA_013186435.1 Turdus rufiventris
TAATTTTGTTTTCCTTTATTAGGTTGGAGGGAGTTGTCATTTTCACCCTCTTCTCTAGCCAGCTGAATTGAAGACAAGAACAAAATGGTACATGGTGGTGGTTTCCTTCTGACTGAGCAGAGTTAAATCACAGGAGATATAATCTACATAACACAGCCTGTAGCAAAGAACAGAGGCATTTAACCTTCCTCAGATTTTTATAAGACAAAAGGAAAATTCATCGTAACGCTAAAACAGTTTGAAATTGAGCAGTTTGGGGCATTTCAAGAAATAAGACTGAAGCATTGGATGATATGAATTTGAAGATTCTTTCTCTATTTCAAGCCCAGAAGGAAAACATTATAAAATTTCTGTGAATAATTTTGAAATTTGCTTGTGCCATGAGGGTTAGCTGTGAAATTGGTGTAATTTTGAATTCACATGAGAGCTGACTTGTTAAGGAAATGCATTACTAGGATGAAGTTTGGCCATCCAAACCAAAGTGTTCCAAATGACATGCTTGCAAAAGGGGATGGTGGTTGCTGTGAGCCTTAAAGGAAGCACAGCCTCAGATGTGGATGGTAAGCCCTTTGCAACCTGCTTGTCTCTGACTTGCAAACCCTGCAGAAGAGGTTCATTTAGAGGCTGCATTGTCTATTTGGATCTGGGATGAGAAGAAGAGTGTATTGTTTTGTATCCTATGAACCTTGCAGAAATGGATGTTTTCCATCCAGGTGCCAGTTTCTGTTCTGTTTTGGACACAAGCTGCAGAATTCTGACAGCTGGGGGGAGGGAGGCATGTGCATGGAGCAGGGAGCTGGAAGCTAGATTTGGAAACCCCTAACCTGCTTTTTTGCTCATGAGATTGTGGAAGTGCTCAGAGATTGCAATTCTTCTCCAGTTCTGAAGGATCCTGTTGATATATGCTCCACATTATGATCATATGTAAAGACTGATAAGGCATCTTTGAAAGAAAATCAGAGGGGAACATGTTGCTGTGTGTGCTAAAGTAGTAGAAGTGTAAATGTAATGTTCAAACCTTACATTTTAATATATGGCCATAAGAAAGAGTGTGAGGGGTCTGTCTGTATAAAGAATACTACAAAATCCACTGCCTAACGATTTTTTTAAAAAAGAGAATATATATCAAAATTGGGAAACTCAGAATACTCTTACACCTACTTAGTGGATTCTGTGTGCATTGAATGTTTGCTGATGTAAAACCCTGTGGTACTGTGTCTTTGAAAGTTGGCTGAGAACTAATAGCAGCTTATCTGGGTTTTGCATGCAATAGCCCTAAGGTGTACCTTTGTAGTGCCTTTTGAAAAAAGGTCTTGCTGTATAGAGCTCCAGTCTGTGCTCCAGCTAAAGGTGAAAAGGGGATGTAAATATGAAAGGGAAGTTATAAGATTACAGTAATTTCACGACCATAAGGCGCACCGGACTATAAGGCGCACCCTCAGACAGTCAGCAAAATTCCCAACATTGTAGATCAGATAAGGCGCACCGGACTATAAGGCGCACTTTTTTTTGCAGCGAGGCTGCATCCCCAGCTCCTCCTGCGCATTTGCTGGCTGAGGCCCCGCCTCCACCCGGCAGCCAATGGCCCCTGGGCCGGCCTGTACCTGGCGGGGCCGGGGCATGCCTGCCGCTGCCCCGTGGGGCATTCCCCAGGGCCCCGCTGCTCCAGGAGTCCTGTGGCGCTCCGGGTGACCCGATGCCGGCAGGCTCTTCCCCCCCCACGCAGCTGCCGCCCCAATTCCAGCAGATCTCCCCCCCCTTCCCTGCGCGGGGGACGCCCCAATGTCGGCAGGCCGGCCCCGCGGAGCCCCTCTCCCCTCACATCCCAACATTGCTGCGGGGCCACTGCCCCTCCCAGCCAGGCACAGCCCCACGAGGGAACTCCCTCCTCCCAGCCTGGCAGAACCCTGTGGAGGAACTCCCTCCTCCCAGCCAGGCACAACCCCGTGGGGCCACTCCTCCTCCCAGCCCGGCACAGCCCTGTGGGAACACCTCTCCCTTCACAGCCAGGCACAGCCCTGCAGGGGAACTCCCTCCTCCCAGCCAGGCACAGCCCCACGGGGCCACCCACCCCTCCCAGCCCAGCACAGCCCCATGGGACACCTCTCCCTTTCCCAGCCCGGCACAGCTCCGCGGGGTCACTCCCCCTCCCAGCCAGGCACAGCCCCGCAGGACACCTCTCCCTCCCCACAGCCAGGCACAGCCCCGCAGGGCCACTCCCCCTCCCAGCCTGGCACAGCCCCACGGGGGAACTCCCTCCTCCCAGCCTGGCACAGCCCTGCGGGGGAACTCCCTCTCCACAGCCAGGCACAGCCCTGTGGAACCACTCCTCCTCCCAGCCAGGCACAGCCCTGCGGGGCCACTCCCCCTCCCAGCCCGGCACAGCTCCATGGGAACACCTCTCCCTTCACAGCCAGGCACAGCCCCGCAGGGGAACTCCCTCCTCCCAGCCAGACAGAGCCCCGCTGCCACTCCCCCTCACAGCCCGGCCCTGCTGTGGGGCCACTCCCTCGTGGCTCGCACTTCCGGGTTGGCAACTTTTGCCACTTTGTAGCTCAGATAAGGCACACCGGACTATAAGGCGCACTTCTGGGTTCGAGGGGAAATTTTAGTCAAAAGGGTGCGCCTTACAGTTGTGAAATTACTGTATACATAATGCTTTAGCATCCACTTAACTATTTTACATATGTGTCTTAGAACAAATGTTTGTGCAGTGTCTAGACTGGTGTTTACAAATGTATTGGCTAACTCTGGCTAATTGGGGAGCAATTAACATGAGTTAAAGTGGTAGTCTAGACAAAGCCAGAGTGAGCCGTCTCTCTTTCCATCCACACCAAGCCTGCCAGAGTTCACTAAGCACTTGGACAACGCACTTAGGCACATTATGTGATTTTTTGGGGGTTATCCTGTGCACGGCCAGGAGTTGGACTCAATGATCCTTTGGGTTCTCTTACAACTCAGGATCTTCTATGGTTCTGCAATCTCTACCTTTATTCTGTTAGGGAGGAGAGGCTTGGATTGCAGCATAAAGAGGCATGCTGCTCCCTCTAAGGGAAAAGGAAAAGCAGAAAAGGAGGGATCTGGAGTTCTCCCAGCAGTGTGCCAACTGTGCTTCTGCAAGAGGGCTGCCAGCCATTTTCATCGCTTGGCTGTGGCATCAGCTTCACCTGAGCTATTCCTCTCTTTCTTGGGCCTTCTGCAGTCTCCAGCCTCCTCTTGCTTTTCCCTTGTCTCCACTGAGCCTGCCAGTGCCTGGTATAGCCCTTCTGTCTGCTGCCCCTCATTCCCCATCCTTAGGAAGGAAACTGCTTTCAGTTACACTCCCCTAAAATAATGCTGCCTCTCCAATGGCAGCTGTACCTTTTGCTCTGCATTTTCTGGAGAGCCCTGTGGAGGCCAGGCATGACAGCAGCCTCTCCCAAGGCTGGGGTTGTGTGGGATTGCTGGGGGCAGAGCCTTGGGAGGGTCCTGGCAGTCATCAGGGAGCCAGGGCATGGCAGCCCCCCTTGGCCATTTTTGGGAGCTGTTTGACTCCACTATGACATCAGAGCCATCACTGGCTGGGAGCAGAATGCCAGGACAAGTGTGCCAAGCCCCCATGGGCCGTGCAGTGCTGCACAAAGCCTGTTCTGTTGGTGCCCAGAACAGGATGGTTGTGGGAGGCAGAGCTGGCTGAGCTCCTTAGCAAATCTGCTTTCCCTGGCAGCATCCTGTGTGCCTGAAGGTGCCCCCCAGCCTATCCTCTCAGGGACCTGCAGAGGCAACCTGCCTTTTGGTGTCTGTTGGACTAACAAGGTACAGGCCAGGATTTCGGGAGGGTTCTTGTGCTGTGTGGAAGTACCAGGCTGGAAGGGGATGAGGAATACCAGCTCCCAGTCCTCTACTCAGACCCGTTGTGAATGTTGTCTTCAGAGTAGCTTTCCCAATGGAAAAATAAAAGGGAGTTGCTCAGACTGAGCAGCAGCTGCTGCTCTTTTAGAAGTGCTGTGTCTGGTTTCCCTGGCCCCCTTTGCTTCCTATGGAACCACTTTTTTGGGGGTTGAATGCTTTGGGGATTTATGCCTCAAAAGATAACTTTGGGCCAAGATCTGGGCTGAGACAGTGCCAGCACACTTGGCAGACCTGCTTAACTATGATGTAGGATGTGTCCTCGAGGAGCTTTTTGGAGATAGGCCTTCATGGAAGTGTGTTAGAGGTATGTGTTACAGGTGCATACCAGGGGAGGACTTGTGGGCTTTTGGCTTTCTATTTTCATTTCAATACTTGTCACAAATCATAGGATTTGTTCTTCCACAGCAGGGTAGGAGTCATTCCCCAAATAAACTGGGCCTTCCTGGGACTATGGACTAGAGAAACTTGGTCAAGGACAGGGCAAGAGGACATGAATTTTACACGAGAAAGATTTATGAGCACAGACACAGGCATTGCTCGTTCTCTTTCCTATTGCTCATGCATGTCTGGAAGTTAAACCCATGAGCTAATTGCAAAGCCGCATGCACACATTATATATATATAAATAATAATAAACCTTCCATTCATTATGTACCCTGGAGTGCCTAACCTGCATTTCATCCAGTAATTAATTTGCTTGGGAATCAATCCAATATTAGAATAGCAAAAATGAAAGGTTGGAAGAGCTCTCAGGAGTCCATTTTTTTCCTTGCAGACAGGATCAAAAATACCAATTGCAAACTCATGATCTGCCACAAATAGTTATACATGTGCAAAACAGGGGCAGATTTCCCTGCCACATGAAGACACACTCTTTTTAATGTGTATTTTCCCCAAAAAGATTCCAAGGAAGATTTCATTCTGAGATAAATTTGTTTCTGATGTGCCAGCACATACTAGAAGCTAATAATTGTGAAGATTTTCTCATGTGGAAAGGGAGGCTGGCAGTCCCCTACTGGGGCATGCAATATTCACTCCTGGATCCTGGATTATCATATTCTGAGTAAAGCTTCTGTATGCATTACAATGTTAAAACATTTTGGAAATGTTTTAATGTTCCAACATATTTTAGCATTCCAAAACTTGGAAGGGTTTGGAAATGTTTAACATGCACTCATTTTGAGTTCTTTCTATCTTCCATATGTCTTTTGCAGAATTTTTGGAGTCCCTACAAGTTTGTGGAATCATTAACAAATGGTTTTATCAAGGTCTCTAAATGTACGGGAACTCCTCTCACTGATGGAACAGTTTTTGCCAAAGATCCTGGAATTTTTTTGGTGGAAGACAATGTGAATGATGAGATGTTGATAATGACTGGGAATAATTAGGAAGGCATGAAAAACAGGACTTTTTTCTGCACTTGGGAGTTGTTCAAGAGAAATCTGTATATTGTCAGGAGAGTTCTCCAAGTGCTGGTTGCAGGTACAGTCTTTGTAAAGGCCATATCAGCTGTCAGATTGACTGTTGCAATCTACTAGGATGCATATCTGGGGTTGTGCTCCTGTCATAGGTTACAGGTATCCAGTGTGTTCACCTGTACCGCTGGTTTATTTTAAGTTCACTGCTTTAAGGCGTTCGTGGTTCTAAGGACTTGTCAGCTCTAACAGAGGCAGCTTTGAAAGGTTAACCGGTTTCCTAGGAAAGTAAAGTGTTTTGTTCTAGTCAAGTAAAAGTTTTGTATTCCCTATTATAAAATTGGAGTCATAGTTATTAAAACAATGCAGCCGTACTTTGCACCTCTCAGTAGTTTTAGCTGTCACTTGTAGAAATTTTTTTGGCACTTTGTACTCAAACCAGACATCATCTTGCAGAAATAATCTTCCAGGGAAGAAGTGGTACTGTTTCTCTGAATTCTCCTTTTGTATAGAATCATAGAAACAGAATTTGGAACCTCCTTTGTTTTATAACTAGCTTTCCTGAGCTCACACCTACTTTCTTCTTCTGTTAGCATTTTTGCAGGAGCTGGCCATTTTAGTTTTAGAAGCTTGTGAAATGATTTTTAGTTATTAACATTCATGTTGTGTTCTGAAATGCATCAGCCCTGTACTTGTTGCAGATTTCTTTCACTGGGAATATCCTTATCAAGAAGGAAGTTAATTGTACAGGCGCATTCCCAAATATCTCTTACCTTTATATGCCTGTGTGTATGTTCTGTGTTTGTTGTGGTTTCTGTGAAATAATACCAGAAGAATTACTTAAGAAACAGTATTTTTCACAGAAGTGAAATTGAGTTGTGTGGCTTGTGTATAGCATGTGATGATTAATCTAACAGCTGGAGCACTTCAGATTTCCTTATGTTAGCTTATTTTGGGAGGACATTTGAGAAAGACAGAGGCATTTGCCATAGGCCCTTATGCAGAAGAAAATAATAACTGTAAGTGAAAAGTTTCTTTGAAATTTATTTGAAACAAGAAATTTGTAGTTTAAATATTTGCTTCCATAATCTCCTCTGAAACTTCTCACTATACTCCTTGAGTCTGTCTGGAAAATACTTTGATTGCATTTTAGTTCCTAAAATGTAGAAATATTTGTCTCCATATCATGAGGCTTGAATAGGTGAAGTCAGCTGTCTGCGTGACTGAGGATCAATCATCAGTCTCAAAAAGTGCAAGGGGAAATTTGAAGGATCCACACAAGAGTGTTTGACAGGTGTTGAGCACATTTAGTGCTGTCTTGCAAGACTTCCATTGACTGTCATTACAGGTTCTGTTTTTCCACCATGCTTGCTCCCAGCACAAGGAGTTCTGTTTTGAAAACCTGGATGCTAGGTTTGTTGCCCAAATGAAATACCAGCTCATTTGAAAAAAAATCTCTCTCCAGTTGTGATTGCTGCACTTACTGAGAAAGCCAGCCAAATGCCTGCACTTGCTCCAGATACCAAGCTTGGAGTAACCCTGTTTTAACATAAGCCTTTCGTCTTGCATAGACCTTTCTCATGCCCCAGGCATCATATGAAGTAGGGTGGTGTGCTGGAAAATCTGTCTTTTTCTTTCTGGACCCGTTCCAGCACTCCAGTTTACAAATACCGTGCTGTGGGAAAGGTGTTGCCTTTTGCAACACAGACATAAAACAGCTAGTTTGTGTATCAGCTGTGGGTTGTATATCTCTTCAAATGATAATGCTTCCTGCCACACCTAGATGCTTATCTCTACTGCCACAGTTTTGCAAATGGCATAAAATCCCCTTGCATACAGTTAATGCAACATGAGGTGAATGAATAGGGGGAGACTTGTCAGGGACCTCAAGAAGTGAGGTGTAATAATTCCCAGTGCTTTTGCTCCCTGATGCTCAGTGTGATCTGAAAGAAAAGCCCGAATGCAGACAAGGGATTGAGATGCCTTGTTTCTGGGAATGGGGCTGCAAGCTCTGTGCATCTTCACACTGGGTCCTCTGGGGAGGTATGTACACTATCATTACTGAATCATTCTGTGTGCTGTTGAGCTCATGGGACTGTCAAACTTCTGAGTTAGATCTACTCATAGCAATCGTAAAGCCATTTTGATGCCTACAACAGTTAAAACCTCTTACAGTGAAATCATTTATTGCAGCCTAATGTTTCACTACAGTGAGTGAGTGCTTCTAGTACTCCTTGAGAAAGATCAAATTGAATTGTAAAAGGTGTTTCCCATTGTGGCAGTGGCTAAGTGCTTAACCACGTGAGCGTCCAGGGGAGCACTGAGCCACCATTTCAATAAGGACACTATCTGGAAACTCCACAAGAAGAAATGAGCAGAGGTTCAGAAAAGCACAGAAAGGGAAGTGGCCTCACAATACAGTAGCTCTGTTTCCTAGGAGGTATGTATGTGTGTGTCTGTACAAGCAGGCATGATTGCAGGCATTTAATCTTGAAGTTATTTTGCATGTTTCACACATGCAAAGGCATGTGAGATAAGGCATCATGCATTTTGTTGATGAGAATTATATAGGGTGTCACACTCTGAGCTAAGTAGTCCTTCACCCCAAACCTTCATTTTCTTTTTTTTGCTTGTTGTTATTTCTTCCTTAATGAGATGCATTTGGACTGACCCAAGCCATTTTTCCCTCCCCTTGGCATTTATACCTTTTATATGGTAGTGCCAAGTCATTCATATTCCCACCACAGAGCTGTTAGAGAAGGCATGACTGTCCTTTCAGCTGGTAACATTATGAGATCTGAATATCTTCATTAGAAAGGTCAAGAAAAATGCTCTGGCATTCTGCTGTTATCCTATGATTTGCCTATCAAGTCCAGACTGCCTAGATCCTATACAGCTAAGCCTGGGACATGCATGGGGAAAATAGATATCAAAGTATTGGGGCTAGGACTGGCCCCTGTAATTGGTCCCCCAGTCAGTAGTGCCTGTTGTAACCACTTACAGGCAAAGAGGATAGGAATGTACCGACAGAGTGCTTTTGCTTGGAAAGTGTTGGACAGTGTGGTTTCCCTATGGACGAAATTTCAATTTATGAGCAGGTCTAATCACAGACTTGCCTGATAACCCAGGTCACTACTATAGGAGCTTGTGTTTGTCCTGCTGCTCCTTATACTGCAGAGGAGTATAGAATTACAAAGGCCACTACCTCTATATAGGATTTGCGTCCTGAAGCAGCTTTCAGTTGAGAGGCAAAGTTGTCAGATTCTTGGAGAAAAAACCCTTAGCTCAGGAGTTTTGGAAAGTTTTCTTCTTGATGCTCCATTTTCTGGGGCAGTGATCTTTCCTGCAAGATTTCCGACTTTTTTTTGTTGGGAGTCAGGACCCGTATTTCGGGATCTACCGCCTTATCTTCTTACATTGCTGGGGTCATCCCCAGTGATGCCAAAAAGTAAATCCCTTATAGGTTGTACCATAAGCTGATCTACTTAAACAGGTGGAAATAAAAGCTTTAAACCATCCCCACTGTCTCGTTCTGAAGATGTACTGTGGACTCATCACTGTCACCACACAAAGCACTGGCAGCACTCCATGGTATGCCAGCAGACGGACCAGCATTCCAGCTTACTTCTCATAACTTGTATGTCTGTAATCAAGAATAGTAAGGAAAGGATTGTACATGGATTAATGTTTCATGTGGGAGAGAAATTACAATGAGATGGGTAGAAGTAACCTGGTGAGAGGATCTCATTCATCCCACTGCTGAAAGACCAGATCAGCTTTACTTAGCTGTTTCCTGACATGTTGATCTAGTTGACTCTAAAAAACCTTCTACTGGTGGGGTCTCTGCAACACAAAACAATTTTTTTCCAGTGCTTAATGCTTTTACTGCTAGAGCTCAGGGGTGACTTCTGACCTTAATCTCCTTTTCTGCAGTTTAGCTCTCATTTTCCTTGTTGTATTTGTCATGGATATGCAGAACAATCTATTCTATTTTTTTTTTCTGAAACCTTTGAAGTTTTTGAAAACTGTCTAATAGCTCATATTTTTCTTTGTCATCTGTAAAGTAAACAGCTCCAATGCACTCAAACTCCCATAGAAATTATATTTTCTCAGCTTATGGTTATTATCATTGCCTTCCTCAGGTCTTTCTGCAGCAGGGCCACACTTCCCTTGAGGCTTTATTCTCCCAAGGTAGACACAGTACTCTGGCTCACTCTCACTATTGTTGGGTAAAGATAGTAAGTTTCTGTGTTTTGCAGATTTCATCCTTATACACCTATATTGTATTTTCTTTTTCCTTTCTAGCAAGGTAGTGGTGATTCATGCTGAGCTTATGGTCTACTGTTGGCTTTTATCCTCTAAGCCCCTTTTCTGCTAGGATGCTAATGGCCTGATTGTTCTTGCTCTGTCAATGGAGACTGTTAATCCTGCCAAAGCAGAATACCTTGCACATGCTCATGTAGTATTTATTCAACTTTTTATCAGTTCATGTTGTAAATGAGATAGTTTTTGATTCCGTACCTATCTTCCACATGTGCTCCTGGCTCAGCTTGCTGCTATCTGCAAATTTAATAAACAGATTTTATTCTGGTCATTAATGAAAATATTGAATATCACCAGACTGCGAACATATCCATGCAGAAACCCCACTGGTATGTCCTTGCATGTTGACAGTGAGACGTTGGTAACTACTTTCTGAGTACTGTTTTCCAACAAGTTGTATAGCCATTTCATAGTGCGTTCATCTAGACCATATTTTCTGAGCTTGCCTGTAGGGATGTTTGGAGAAAAGGTACCAGAAAACCTACTAAGGTCAGGTTATATGACTAAACTGTTTCTCTGCTGTCCACAAGACCCATTACCCTTCACTGAAGAAAATTAGATTGGTTTGACATTATTTTCCTTGACAAGTGCATGTTGCCTGTTACTCATCTCCTTGTTATCTTGCAGGTGCTTGAAGGTAGTCTGGTTCTTTGTTCCTGTCTGTTCTGGGAACCAAAGCTAAGTTCTCTGCTTTATAATCCTCTGGTCCTCCCATTTCTCAAGATACATATCACATGTGGTCATGTTTTTCCTTTTGTGGAGCCAAGCTTAGCCCCTTGGTTTTCCAGCTGTTTGCAGGTGAATGTTGAAGTAAAAATATCAAATCCAAGCACACTTGATTGAACATATTGAACCCAAGTAAGGTCATTGGCTGTACCATCAGCCCCCACCAGCACTGTGGGTTTGCCTTACTTCTGCAGAAGCAATGTCACAAATGTGTATCTAAAATGAGTAGTCTCAAGAGTTTACCTGTGACATAAATAACATCAATTATGTATTGCTTGATGTATCACAGCTGTGAATGTACTATGTACAAGTGCTATACTGACCAAATCAGAAGTGTTGTAAACCAGTTAATTTGGTTTTACCATTCAGCTCTGCCTAGCAGTGGCCCACAGGACAAGGAAGAGAATCTGAATAGTATTTTGT
>PYHW01009617.1:1352700-1366905 GCA_013186435.1 Turdus rufiventris
ATACCTGTAACTGGCACAAACCTTTTTGTGTAGCTACTCTTAGGCAAATAGGCTTTGACTGAGCCTTGAGAACTTGTTTTGGAAGATTTTAAAACAATTCAGGGTGATGCCTTTCAACTGTTCATGGACAGTCTCAATTTTACTTGAAAATGGCACAGACAAGACAATTCAGAGTAGATTATAGTAGTGGAAAAGCAAAAGACTAATAGAAGAGCTTGAAAGCAGGGAAACAAATGAGAGAGAAGTATCAGGGATTAAAATGCATAGTGTGAGTACAGGCAGAGATACAGGTGAATGGAGACAGGAAGAGAAGGAAAAAAGGTTGAGGAAAGAAACTGAAGAAGTAGAAAGAGAACAAAGGTAATTGTTCATTGTTGGATTTCAAGGACTTAGTCTAAATAGAAGAAAGCGCAGTGTCTAACACGGAAGGGAGGAATGAGAAAAGATAGGGACATAGCAGAGCTTTAAAATTACTGTAATAATGACAACAAGCAGAAGCTTGTGGACTCAGAAGTTGGGACCATTACACCAAGATGTAAGGCAGCGTGCCCTTGGCACAGAAACAGGGTAGGCCCTACCGGGGCACTAAGGTACTGTTGAGTTTATGATGGGATGCAATCAATAGGAACAAAGCTGGCTGATAAAGAGATAAAGAGCCTGAGAATGGTTATCATTTGCAGTATGAAACCACATTGCATTTATTCATGGCACTTATGGATTAATCTGCCTTCAGGTACACCTGGCTTTTAAAAGTGTTCTAGTTATGCTTTTTACAACCTGAAATAGAGTCAAATGAACTGGGTTTTTCTCCAAATTGAGAGATGTCCAGCTCTGGACTTCAGTTCAGCCAACTAGAGAAAAACAGCCAGCCAGCTGCAAACTTTCGATTTTCATCCATATACTCCCCTCAGTACCTGTGAAATTGCTGATTTGTGTCTTTTAGCAGGAGCTCATCAGTTGCCCTTCTGAGCTCTCAGTTCTGGTGGAATAGAAGCACCATGATCAAAAATGTGGGGAGGAGTGAAACTGTAACAAAGAGGCTATGATAATTTGAAAAAAAGGTGTAATGGGTATTTATTCTGATTAGACCATCTAGTCAGTGTACAACTGGGAAGGACAGTTTGGAGAAGAAGAGAAGCAGTCATAGACAGAGACAGATGGGATTCTAGGAGGAGAAGGGAAGTCTGATGAGGTGAAATAAGATGGAGGTATGCACTTAAAAAATAGCAGAGCAGGATGTTATTTTTGAGGTCTTTGTCCCAAGAGCTTTTGATCATATGTCTGTATGAGTAAGTGGAGTAGAGAACTAGGAGTGATAGAGGCCAAAACTTTTCTTGGGGGAGGAAAAAGAGTGTTTTCACTGAAGAAAGTATAAGGGCCAAAGAGATTTTACCTTAAGGGTCATTGATCATCATCAGGGGCAGATGCAGCACTATGACTCCCACAGTCCTGACAGTTCTGCTGCTGGAGACAGCCTGGTGCAAGCTGTCAGCTTGAAAGGGAGAAATAGAGTAGAGGAAGTGGGCTAGCTGGGCCTTTTTCTCTGCTCTTGCACTCGCCTCTGGCAGACCTTGCCAAGATGGTCCTGGTGCTGTCATCAACAAAAAAATCCAGTGGGTTGCTCAGAGCTTGAACAACCATTTTCCTTCAGACTTGCTGTCTTTATTCAACCACCATGAAGATGGGAAGCCACCTTTCCATCCTTGCAGGGCTAATGCCATTATCCTGATTCACAGAAAACACTGCTTCTACTCCTCTGTGAATATATTAGGCTGGTCCTTCAGTTGACTGGCAGTGATGAAGTCTGATAGGAGTCTAGGAGCCTGTCCTAAGCCTGAACCAAGGGATTAACCTGCAGCTTCTTTTACCTTTGCCAGAGAAAGGTTAAGTTGCCTGGTCCAGGCTGTCATGGGCTGATGGTTTGACACTGCCTGCTTATGGATCCCAGGACTTGGCCAGGCTCCACCACTTTAACTTTCACTCTTAGTAAATCACAAAATGAAATGGAGTTTTCTTCCAAGTGACAGGTAAATCTTGGCCACTCTCTGGCTGCTGTACCAGTATCGCTTAATTCTGTAATCCCTTTGCCCTCCGTTCCTTGGTGCAGTGAGCACGCGCTGGGAAGCACTGGAGTGACAAGCGATTTTTCTGTGCCTGACACCTCGGTTGGGAGACTTGATTAAGGGGAAATATCTTTGCATTAATTTTTTTTTTTCGAGTGCAGAGAATGAAATGCACCTAAGAAATCATCTCGGGCTGGGAAACATTAGAGATTCCTTGCTCTGCTACCTGCCCAACCTCTCAGGCCAGCAGCCTTTCTGTGTCACATATGCAGCTAATTTTACAGGGAGGCAAAGATTTGCCTTGCTATTTCCAGTTTTACTCTGACAGATTATGAGAGGTTTTCTTCCAGGTCTAAAAGAGAGTTTCTGCACTCTTCCTTACAGAGAAATCTCCTGCCAATATTAGAGACTTGGCTCATCCCATCCACTTGCAAGGGTGAGGAGATAGCTCCTTCCACTCACTGCTGCCAGCTGCCAGCCTATGGAGCTGGAGCAGCTGGGAGCTTCCCTTGTCAAGAAGGCCGTAGATCATTCCCTCCAGCATCTTTCACCCCGATTTGAGTGACATTACTGCAGCTCTGGGAACTGTTATTAGTATTCAGTGGTACATTTTTAAGCAAAACCTGAAAAAGAAATTAATCTGTCAATAGGAATGAATACTGGACAGTGATTTATGCAGATCCTGTACTCAGAGTGACTGTGTTCCTTTCAACTGCATCTCTCAGTCCTGTTCCCAGATCCAATACACTAACTTGCATTTAAAGTTACATTACATCTGGCTGATCATTTGTTCAACACCTGGGTCTATGCAAGAACTGCTATACTCGGGAGGCAAAGCTGAGGAGAAGTGCACATGTCTGTCACTTTATACAAAGCTCAAACAGTGAGAGACATAGCTGAGGCACAGGACTCTGTTCAGTTATCCAGGGCACATGTGCTGGGCTGTGGCATCCTCCATATGTGGGAGCTTTGGCACGTGCTTATAACTTCCCAGGCACTGGGATACATTCATGGAAAGGTGTGTACAACTCTATAAATGTAGAGGTGCATCCATGGGAGGAGATGAACTGTGTGCTCCATACATGGCAAGTGCAGCTATAGAATTCTGGTATCTACTGCATGTACGGTTAGAAATGCAACAGAGAGCTATTCATTTGGGTGCACAGGGTCCTGAGGGTGCATGTTATAATGACAGCCTGGTCTGGTTGGAAAAGCACATTTGTGAGTCAGGAGATTTATGCTGCATTTCTCACTGTCCCCGTTGTTTATTGTGACACTTTGAGATGCCACTTCACAGGACTGTCTTTTTATCCTGGTTTCTATACAAAGGCAATTACAGCACTACCAATTCCGGATTTTTTTGTCATGTGTCTCAATGATAATTTGTGTTTTACCAGATGCCCCTGCTTATGAAAGCAAATTGTTCTCAGCCTTTTGTGGTTTTGGTGACAGAGCAGGGCTTGAAAATATGGCTTGCCACCACCCTTGAGGCTTGTTAATGACAAAAAGAAGAGGGGAAATGAACTTTTCTTGTTGTTTGGAAATACTTTCAGTTTTTTTGAACCCTGATTAATGATGTTGGTGTGATTAAGGGTTATGAATGTTTATTGGAGTACTGACAGGATTCTTCAGCCTTGTGCAGGCAGGACACTGTGTGTTGCTCCAGTGAAAGGTTTTCAGCCTTGCAGGCCCTTGCATTGTACCAGGGGGCTGATGTAGGGGTGCACATACTGTAGGGTTCACATGTTGACAGTGAAAGCATTCAGGTCGAAACCTACAGATATGTATGTATTTACATAGGGAAAAGCACTTCAAAATTGAGAGGTTCAGCTACAAAATCTGTCCAAATAAATCACCTGTGAATTTCTTCAGAATCCCAGAGAAGAATGAGACAAGTACATTGAGATATAGTTGTGCTGTTGCATATATTTTCAGGTGTGGCCAGAGTTGGGAATAGAGGTGTAGCCCTCTAATTAAAGGAGCAACATCTCTCAATCTCAGTGTGTGTCAGTGTGAATTGCTCCCCCCAAGTCAGATCATCTCCTGTGATGCCTGGAAGCAGCAGGTTTGCAGTGGCAGCAGTGCTGCCAAGGATTGAGTTCCACAGTAGCTGGAGGGGTTGGCAGAAAAGAAGAAAAAAAAAAAAGAAAGAAAAACAAACAAGACGGAGCTTCTGAAATCAGGATTCATTTCAGTTTTCCAGTTTTCATTATAAACCAAGAAAACAATGGAAAGAAGGTTACTCTAATTGACATGATCCAAAATCTTGGGATAGGAATTGCTCGCATCCTTCGTGTTGACAGTGCTGACTGTGCATGGTTGCTGGACCACAGACACACAGCCACAGACCACACATAGCACATGTGTGTGGCCATCCTTCAAGCTCTTTTCTTCCTGCCTTCCTTTCACTTTCTGGTACACAATACCAGCCTATGCATTTAGTCCCTGGTATCTTTTCCCTTCCATTTTGCTGATGGAAGGGGGAGACCAGCTATTTCCCAGAGTTTCTCGTCTCCCAGACTGCCTGTATAATGCAGCAAGCTTCTCTTAAAATTATTGAGATTATTACTGTTGTATATTTTATACATATGCACTTTTTTTTTTTTAATATATATATTCTTCAGTCTCCCTCTGCAACTGAGAGATGCACCCGGGATTTATCTCTGTAATGAGAAAAGGGAGATAGGGAGAAGTAAGGGCATTTTTCTCTGACTTGGATTGTAAGTAATTTTGATATTCATTGTAAAAGATGCTTTTCAAATATTTAAATGTATGTGTGCTCACATATCAGTTCTTCAGGATGGGTTGTATGTGACATAATCACTGTTTTATATCTCTTGCATTCTGTGATGTTTCATATTCGTTCATTTCATTAACTTCATCTGGAAAAGATGGGAAGATGAGGAGCTGGAACTGGGATTAACTTCTGTAGCCTGTGCTCTGTCCTCACCTCTTTTCGAATGGACTAAGTCTGGAGGAAAAATATACTCACCCTTTACTGGAGCTCTTGCCTTTTCCAGTGTTGTTATTTCTGGGGGTTGGATTGGGCTTAAACTAGCTGAGACCTCCTGAAAACTGCTCTTATATCTCATGGGAAAGTCTGAACTGGGATTTTGCTTGATAATTAGCTCAATGTGCTTGGTAATTAGATCAAACAAAGGGCATTTTGTCTGAGGCGGGGAAAGTGTACAAATGTACAGAAATCAATTACACCTGTCCAGGCTTATCCCAGTGTGAAAATTTCTTCTTACAACCTGGGGGGTGGACAGAGGGAGAGGTGGGTACATTTGCTTTGTCTGCATGGCTGGGAATTGTGGCTGGCCACACTACACACAAACTCTTCCACCCCCTTCGTCCTTGGAAGGTCTGGTCCCTGTCAGGTGTGCCATCCTGCCATCTGCTCCCAGCCCCGAGCAGCTGGTCCGACAGCCACAAACGCTGGCAGGAGTGGCCTTCCAGCCGCGTGAATGACAGCATGCACCGCTGCTTCCTTGGCACCGGGAGCAGTGCTTGTAGCTGGGAATTAGAGGCTTGTAAACCTGCCGGCTCAAAGGTAGGGGGAACAGCTCTCAGCGGCACTCCCAAGGTGTGGGAATCTGCCTGAGCTGCTGGCAGTGCCCTCACACCTGCAGGAGTCCCAGCTGGCCATGGCAGGATGCCTCTGCCCATGGCAAGTTGTCACAGCTGAGGTCCAGAGGCAATGCAGGTGATCCCTCCTCATCACTACCCCTCATTTGAGTGGAGGGAGAAGCCATCCCAGCTGCAACTGGAAGGGCAGCCCTGCTCCTCCCCAGGGCATTTTATCCAACAGCCATTAAGGCTCTACCTGAGACATGGTCACAAGAGTGACACAGCTACTCGGTTACTCTCCACCAGCGGGAAGGGGGAAACAAAAGTATTGGAAGAGTAAGAGCGAGAAAACTTGTGGGTTGAGATAAAAGAAGTTTGATACAAGATAAATAAAACCCAAGATAGTCAACTGATGCAAATTGAAACAGTTTCTCACCATTAACCCACCAATGCCCAGCCAGTCCCTGAACAGCAGCTCCCAGATGATTTCTCCCCTAGTTTCTATGCTGGGCATGATGTCCTATGATGCAGGACATCCCTTTGGTCAGTTGGGATTAGCTGTCTCAGCTGTGTCCCCTCTCAGCTTCTTATGTACCCCCAGCTTTCTCACTGGTGGGGTGTTGTGAAAAGCAGGTAAGACCTTGACCCCATGTAAGCTCTGCTTGACAGTAACTAAAACAGTAACTAAAATAATTCCATTATCAACACTGTTTCCAGTACAACACAAGTTACTATGAAGAAAATTAATGCTATCCCAGCTTGAATCAGTACAATAAGGAAGAGGGGAGTTAGGGGCCAAATCATAGGTAATTATTTCCAAATACTGACTCTCCCTGGCTTTTAGGAGAGGAAGGAAAGAAGAGCAAGGGGAGGATGAAAGCAAGCAGAGTAGGCTGGAAAGAAGAGAGGTTTGGAGGAGGGGTCCCACCTGCCTTCTGTATCTGCTTTCAAGACAACACGTGCATGCTGCCCTGTTACCTGCAGGGTTCACTAAGGCAGGTCACAATCTGTCACTGGCTCACTGCTGGCATCTCCAAACTTGAGTGGTTCAAGAAAACAAAACTGCAGCACAGAAGGGAGTAGAGGGAAAGGGGAACATGCAGATATTTTGCTCCAATGAGAATGAGAAGTTTCCTGTCACAAAAAGGAAGCATTTTTCTCCAGGAACTGTACACCTGGTACATATCAGGAAATACCATCAAACTATTGCAAGTTGTTTCAAGAGGAGCTTGTGTGAAGACTACTGTATGAGTATGGTTCATTATCAGCGCTCCGATAATGCCTTGGATATCTGTCTGCTCTTTAAAACTTCTTCATTGGACAATTATTTAAAGCCATGGGTTTTCCTAGTGTCCTATACCAATATACTAAATCCAACACAAGACTGATGAATTTTTTCCACAGTTTGAATTCTGACTGGCATGATGAAAATAGCCTGCAAGTTTCAAATTTTGATGAATGTTGTGACTTCTCCACATCTGGGAACCACAAACGTGAAAGTCTGACCCACATATCAAATGATGTGCCATAGAATTTCAGAAGTGTTTTCATGTAGAGTTCAAATTCATCCCATAGTTTCTGGGAGCTCCTCTTATCTGGAGAAGTGCTGTGTTACCTGTGAGCTACATGTGCCAATCCCTACTTAAACTGTGAGCATTCTGTAAACAAGCAGGCTTGGTTGACTGAGTGATTTTATGCCATTTTCCAAAGAAACCAGAGGTTACATTCTTTGCCCTGGTGTTGGAAAGCTGTTGTTTTTCTGGGTTCCTCTTTCTTAGGGAAAATCACTGGTGGGTCTAAAAGGGGTGTAAAGCTCCTGTTCTTTATAAAGAGTTATTGTACCAAAGAGAGGTGTCACCGCTCAAAAAAGGTAGGAGACCTGAACTTAGAATTCCTGTTGCAGAAGAGGAACTGGATCTTGAGAGCTGCATGTCCTAGGTCAGTAGTCTAGCTACTCTTTTAGCTCCTCTGTGTCCAAGAATTTCATTGTGGAAATGCTCCTGTTGAAAATTCAGTGAAAGCTGGTAACAGTAGAAGAATTTTGAATTTTTTTTTATATGAGCTGGCATGTTCCCAGTCAGTGTTTAATCCAGACATTCCCAGGTACTTTTGAAACTTAAATCTACTCTCTTTCTGCTTTTGAGGTCTGTTCAAAAGCCCCTTTGAAGGTCAAAGCTGGAACCCTGGCCCTCACTAATCCCTCCCAGTTGGTCCTCCTTGCTTTGAGAGCACCTTGCAAATGTAGTTGAAAAGGTGTGGAATAAGTTATTTACCCTCTTCCCTGCCCTCTAAAGAGGGGGCTTCACTTTCCAGAGCTGGGAGCTGCTCATCAGTGTAAAAGATCTGAAAGGACTGACGAATAGATTAATATGTGGCAGCTATGGCTGAAACTAGCTACCTCTGAATGAGCAATCATTTATCACTAAATTACTTTCTCTAAGCCAGGTAATTTCTGATCAACATGCATAAAAACAAAGCCACAGCAGTGATGCAATGTTAACAAGAGGCCATTCCTACTCCCTGGGCTGGTGCAGCAATGAATGCAGAGAGAATTGTCACTTGAATGGTTTATGAAGCTTAATGAAAAGTGACATTGCAGGATGGGGAGGGAGGGGACCACAGGGCTAGGTCTGGTTTGTCCAGTAATGAGTGCCACATGCAGAGAGGATGTACGACTGGAATAATTCTCACTCAGGAATGAACAGTACTGGCACAGCTGCTGCTGGGACAGGGTAAGAGGGTGGTGCATACAGAGAGGGGACTGAAGTGCATGAACTGTGTGGTAGTTAGGCGTTTTTTGGAACAGAAGTAGCCCCATACCAAGAGTTTTTAGTAAATAAGGGGATGAGAGGTAAAGTGCGCCTGAAGCAGAATCATGGAGCATGATACATTTGGAAGCATCAGCTGTTTAAAGCTCAGCACAGAGTTCAAATACAGAAGTTTTGGTGTGGAAAGGCTTGATGTGGTTTCTGCATCTGTAGCAAACCAGACTTGGAGCCGAGTCCAAGCCTTGTCAAAATTTGGGACATTCAGTTCTGACATGGTAGCTCCTGAAAGGAATGCCTTTTGCATTTAATGAATTTTAAATGTGCTGCATGTCTTCAGGGGTCTTTAATATTCAGAAGAGTTAGAAGAGGCTCTTCACCTCATGGAACAGGGCTTGGTGGAAAGGTGGAGCAAGGGCATTTCTGCGTGTCAAGGGAAGTCATGGCCAAGTTCTTACAGGGTACCTTGGATGAAGCTATGCCAAGTGCCTTCAGTGAGACAGGTTTGTAGTCTGTCTCTCTGTCCATGGAAGGATAACTTTATTGAGCCTCATAGGGATTCTGTAATTGATGTGCATGCATATTTTTAGTCTGTGCATGAGTGTCAATGCAAAGTTAAGATGCTCCTCATTAACCTGCTGAGCTTTGCCTCTCTGTACCTCAGGGATTGCTAGCCAAGGCACCCTGAGTATCTTGGTGGATACCTTTTCCCTGGGGCTTCTGACCTTTTCTAGTATTTCCCAACTAATAACAGGGAGAATAAGAGCTGCTAAGTTCTTGTAAGTTTTGTTTCTTGACAAAATGTCCCGTTTTTCACAGGCAGTTGAACAGAACTATAGCTCATGCTCCATTCAAACATGTCAATAAACATTATTGCAAAGATGTACAAGCAATATCAGGAAAGTATAAAAGTCACCTTTATTTCTTCTTGCCATGACTTTACATGATGCTCCAAACAGCTTTTATTCTTCCAGAGCAAAGTCTTGGGATTTTGCCTTTACTGTCATGCTGATTTCCTCAGTTTCAACCAAAGACCTTTGCTGCCATCTTTGCCTCTGCACCATGACTTCTAGGGATGGGAACACCACAGCAGAGGTATGGATACATGTCTGAAGTTGCAGTCAGACTCAGTTAAAAGCTGAAGAGGTGAAGTTGCCATTCTCTGGGATAAGCTGCTGTGTATGTTATTGCCCGTTCTTTGCTTGATCACACAATGCCAGGGAGTAAATTACATTCGACAGTGCAGTGGAAGGGAACAGCTCAATTCCCATTTAGCTGTAGCATCATGAGAGTGGCAGTTGTATTTCTACACTAGGGATGGAGGCTGCTCACTGCACTCCTGCAATGCTTTCACTGAAGCCAGTTAAGGTATTATCTGAACAAGGCACAGTCGAGCTCTTCATCAGTGGTTCAATGCTGGTTTTCCTGTAGTGACAGGTGCTCAGCAGTACTCTTTTTGTGTGAAAGCTTCTTGGAGGTCACAGGGGTAAAACTAATTTCTGAGCTGATCCATGGCAGAAACAGGGTAAGAAGAAACACAGATCTTGGAATCAACAGCTTGGAAGCATCAGCTTCCCAAACTGAGTTTCTTGGTAACTGGAAAATGTGAATGGAGAAAAATAACAATGCACAAATACAATATACAAACCTGATGATTGCTGCAGAAAAGGGAGTGGTTCTTTTGTTTCTACCCCAGAGTGCCAGCAGTCCTGTTTCAACCTAAAGATTATTTTCCTTCCTCTCTGGCTTCAGTGATTGTCCCTTGCCTTGAACTTTGTATAACAGCTGCAGCAGGGTCTGCAGTTTTGGTCTGTCTTCACATGGGATTGGGCACAATGGCTTCTTCATGCCACTGTGTATTCTCCATTTCCTTTATCCAAACCTTCCAGTGTCCCAGCAGATCGGTACACGAGCTCAGCTCAGTGTACTCTCACTACTTTACCCCACTGTCCTCTGTCTTCTGCCTGGGGAAATTCTTCTGCTGGAGTGCCAGATCCTGTGGCTGGATGGAGGATGGCTGAGTATAAAAGGTCTGGAAAGTGTAGGTTGCATGAAGCAGCTGCCTTTTCCCCTTCATCACCTGGCTCACCCAAGAGCATGGTTCATCTCTGCTTCCTGGGCTTCTGCCCAGCTCTCCCAGCTTTGTGCCAGTGGGTGCACTTTAGTTAGGTGCTGGCCACTGTTCCTGGAGGTCTTGACATGCTCTATTGCTCATGGCACTGATGCTGTCATGGCAAAGCCAATGGCTGGGCTGTATCTGTGTTTCCCCTTGACTTGCCTTTGCCTGACAACATTTCAGTAGCCTTAGCTTCTGCCCTCCTGCTTTCCCTGGAGCTATGTTGGCCACCCAGCTGTGTTTGATGCCAAAACACCCTTTTGGGCTGGCCAGACTCTCTGTAGAGAGCCCCTGTCAGTCTATGAGCCAGGCTATCACAAGGGGTTTAGACCAGACAATCTTCTCCAACAAGCTCTGAAATTGGGTTCCCAATCCCCTTCTCAGCCAAAGGCCACTATAGCTTGGAGCAGCAAGGGTGAGCATTGAGGCTGACTTTGAAAAACAGGGTGTCCTCAGTAATGCTGTCTGGCAAACTTGACACCCGCTTCTTACCAGTCCACCCCCATGCCTGTAGCAGGGTTTCTACCTTGCCCCTTTTTCATATCCCTTTGCTCACCTGAGATATTACTACTTTTTTTTTTTTCTTGGTGGGGAGGAGGGTGGTGCCTTCTAAGACATTATCATGAAGTAGTATCAATAGGCTGTAAAGCATAGAAAGAGCTGAGAAAAAGCTGCAGAACTCCCTTGAGGGGATATGCTTTGTGGTTTGGATCCCAAGGCATGTTTGCTCGGACCTAGGTACTGAGATGGCGGTCATCATTTTGGTTTGATTGTCCTTGGGGTGGAATGTATGGTGGGCTGAACTACCCCTTATGGCTGTTTTTTCTCCAGCTAGCCAGACTGTTCCCAAGTATTCTTAATTTAATCCCTGCCAGAAATACTTCTGCCTATCTGTGGCTCCAGCAGCTCCTACTTGTTATACCCTGAGGAAAGAGCTCTCCATTGGCTGCCGCTGCCTTTGCTTTTGCCTGCTATATGGGGAAGTGATGCAGGATGTGGTTGGGGCTCATGCTCTCCTTTTTATTTCTTTAGGGCTTTTTCATACATCTGTCAGAGTGTTTTTATTTTTACAGACAACTAAAGTTCCAGGTAGCAGCAACACAATTTTCCTAGTTTGTTGAAGAGTTTTTATTTCTTTTGTTGTAGGCAAGCCCATGCTCTGTAGCACTCCAGAACTTCTCTGAATCATCTCTTGCAACCTTTGGGCTTTCTCTGGAGACAGGCAAATTCCCAAGCAGCAATTTCCTACCCTAGGCTTTGGTAGAGGGGCTACTTAAGGAGCTTTGTGGTTGTTCAGGAAAGGTCTATGCCCACAGATGTTTCCAACTCCTCCCAGGCAGCTCCAGAGTGGTTTGGCCTTCCCTGGAGATGGTGAAATTTCACAGGTAGTAGCCACATTCCTCAGTGTAATCCACCCATAAGTTTTGGCAGTGTTGGGGATGTTTTTCAGCTGGGGAAAAGAATAAGCAGCTAGAAGTTCTCAACAAAGAGAGAGCTCAATCTCCTTGGCTTGTTTGCTTTTGTCTTCTCTCTGGCTTGTGTTGGCTCCAGATTTGGATAAGTGAATGGCTCTCCCCTGAACTGGACTCTTGCTGGTGGCAGGGTGCTGGCTCTCACAGATGTGGGAGGAGCAGAGCTGAGGCGCATGGGGCCAGAGAAGCAGCAGTGGAGGGCTCAGAGAGATAGATGGGAACTCTGTAGCATTAGGGGGATGGCAGTTTCTGCAGCAGGGTACAAATCAGCTCAGCCCCGCAGGTTGAGCTCCAGTGGTTATTGTAAAATATTTTTATAAATTTTAGTAGCAATAGGTAAAAGAGGTCAAAGTGTTTGAAACCAAGTTAACAACTACAAAAAAGGTGGAGTTTAAAATTTATTTTTAAACCTACGCTTGGGATTGTTGGTATTTGCATGTGTCCAGTTGCCTGCCTGTATTGCAGCAGTTCAGGCCATCTAGGCACATCTTAGAGTAGCTGTGAAGCTGCTGCACTGACCCATTGCATAGGTGTAGAAAGTTTGAAAACATTGTGATCTCCAATTTCATGAGGGGTAATTTTGTCTTGATCACATCTTGAGTAGTGGGCATGGTACCTAATAGAGGGAATGGAGTAGTTGAAATAGATTGCATCAAATGGATGGAGTGCCTGAAAATTTGTGTAAATAGATGTGAAGAAGCTGACTTGATCCTTGTTCTCTCCAGTCCTAGGAAAGAGATCACAATCAGAAAGCAAGATAAGGCACAAACCCCCTGTTTCCATGTCTTCAAAAACTTCGGGTTCTCAAAGTGTTGTCAGGAAAACAAGCCAGTTCCTGTGACAATTGGGAGTGGGTTGGCACTTATTTGCTCACTGAAATCACACCATCTACATTAAAAAGAGTAAGAAATTTCTTTTTCCCCAAGCAAGTAGATTCACTTTTGTTCTCATCAACACTCTAGTTTGAAGTCTAGAAAATACTGAGAGAAGGGCTGGAAGTGTGAGACCTTTTCATGTCTATGGAATAGTCGATACCTAGACATGGGTCTCTAACCCTTCCTCTGCCTTTTTTATGCTATATAAGGTGGCAGAAATAGTAAATGCTTTATTTCCTTGAAAAGTGGATGTTAATCAAATAGGTGGCTGCTGGTTTAAGGTATCTCACATTGTCCAAAACCAGCAAACCTTGGTTTATTTTCAGCTGCTGGCACTGCCCTGAGACTTAGCTTCTAATAGTTATGTTAAAATAAGTCAGTTAGGTATATATGCAGTGAGAAGTTAATCATGTTATTGGTACACAGTGCACCCCTACAAAGGTATCTATTTGATAAGAGCAATGCCCAACGAGTTGGGAAGGACAAGAGGCATGGGCAGAGATAAAAGTGGAAGCTGGGGAGGGTATTTGAAGAAGGATGTAAAGACACTGATTATAAAAGAGAAAAGGGTGTGTCAAGGCAAAGAGAAGAATTCTTAGAAAGTAGAAACAAGGAAGATAATGTTGAAAGAAAAGAAGGAGTAAAAGGCAATCAAGAATAAGACCAAAGATGGAAGCTGGAGTAGAGGAAGAACTTTGCTTAAGTAGGAAGAAAAAGAGAACTGTATATGGAAGAAAAAAGCTTGGCATCTGAGCACCAAGCTCGTGAAAAGGACAGAATCAGTACTTGCAAAAGATCTCATAGTCACAGGAGATGAATTGAATATGGCCCCAGAGGTGCCAAAATCCCTACACAGTGCAGAAAATGAGTCTGCAAAAGAAATCCTGAGCTCCAAATGAACTCATTGTCCAGACTCATAGGTCCCCCTACATAGGCGTCTTGTCTTTTTTTTTTGTGTGGGAAGTGCTCAGCACACCTGGGAACTGTTGTACAAATAAACTAGGCAGAGGAGAAGGTAAAGAAGGGAAGGTAGGAAAAAAGGATGCATGCACAAGAGAAAGAGGCTTATTTCTATTTTTGAAGGGCAGAATAGTTTTATGAGAAAGACAACCGTGTTTTGCTATCAGATTGGCTGCATTTTATTCCTTCCTCTGCCACAGACTGGCTTTGTGACCCTATGTAAGTCCTCTCTGGCACTTTTTTTTCCGCTTTTGCTTTTGGATTATGATATAAACATGCTCCAAGCACAGGTTAAACACAGTAATTTCACGACTATAAGGCGCACCCTTTTGACTAAAATTTTTCCCCAAACCCGGAAGTGCGCCTTATAGTCCGGTGCGCCTT
>PYHW01009617.1:1367483-1381606 GCA_013186435.1 Turdus rufiventris
TATTCACGATCCTTCTCCTCCATCAACTTGCTGTTATTATTATTATCATCATCATCATTATCATCATCCTCAATCCTTTACAGGTGAGACAGTGATGTGTCCTCATCTTCAGAGCAAAATATGGGCAGAGAAGCAAGCGTCTCCACTCTTAGCCCTTTCCCATTCCCTCTTGCTATTAGATCTCAGAGTTCTGAATCTACCCAGAGGACAGCAGTGCTGAAAGCAAGGAGGGGGGCAGCCCACCTAGGCGGTCTGCAGGGCCTTCTTACTCAGCTAAAGCTGCTGACAGCTATACTACTATTTATTTATTTGGCTTTTGAGGACAGAAACAGCAGGAGATAATCATAAGAAAATCATAAAAAAGAGGGAAAACCAGCAGATAATATTCTGCAGAGGGATTTAATGGGGTGAAAAATTGTCTCTTGCCGAACTGTCTACGACTCTAAATGCTGTCTCTGAGATCTTCACTCTTCCTCCTCAACAGAGGCTTAAGGAAAGTGATAGGAAAAGCTCTAAGCCAGAGTCTAGGGGTTTTGAAAATATGACAGGCAGGAGCCTGGGTTTTTCTCATCACCATCTTTCAGTGGCATGCATGCAGTCAGTCATTCTGTCTCTTTCTCTCTGAATTGGACCATTCCCTCATCCTGCCATGATGAGTTGAGGATAGGACACCTGGGAAATGCCACTCTACTTCCTACCCCCTAGTCTTTCAATTGAGATTAATTTTTTTCCAATTTTTTTGCTCTTCTGCAAGAGCATGATCAAATATCTGGGAAGGCTGCAGGTAGCTTGCTACTGCTTTAGGAGGTAAGAGTTTCAAAACTAACCCTGGTCTTGTGTTGACAATATGGCTTCAGCAAGGCAGTACCTGCTTGAACAGAAGTGATGGCTGAGATTTAATTCAAATGAAGCAGATCCCTTCTGCTGAAATCATCTTTGTCAGATTCTCCCAGACATGCTGAAAGTTCCCTCTCACAGGTAGATGGGTGGAAGCTTGGGAAGTGCTCCTGAGATGCTGTTGTGCTATTGTGGTGTCATAGTATAATGTGAACTTGATTGGTTTTTGAGGTATGAGGACAGGGTAGGGCAGCTGTCCGGGTCTGGCTAAGATGGAAAAGGTCCAACTCATTTTGTAGTCACTGTGGTTTAGCTCGTTCAATGTGGTGTATCTGTTCCCTAGCACAATGTTCTTGCAGTTGAACTAACATAGGCACAGGTTCCTTTGTCTCTTTGTGGAGGGAAGAGCTGAGATTTAACTTAAACAAAGGTCTGTTTTTGCAACCATGGATTAAAGCACTCCATTGAGGTCTACACCGTTGAAGTAGCACTTTAATCAGCAAACATGAGTGTGGAGGCTCTTTACAAAAATCACAGTCCCCTGGTGTTAAGGACCTGTTTTGGGCATGGGGATGGCAGGGGGATGCAGCAGTACAGCATCTCCTGACTTCTGAATGCATGTGAATAGATAGGAGAAGCAAGCTGTAGAATTTTAGATGATCCTTATAGCCCTGCCTGAGGCTGGCATCCAGCTCTCAGGCAGCCATCAGGTACAAGGGCTTCATCCTCCTGTCTTGGACAAGGCAGTAGACTAGATTGCAGACAAAGAGACTTTGTAAGGACATACTGAAAACACTCCCTTCAAGAAGACTTGAAGTCTGAAGTCTTGATCTTCCAGCCATTAGACTGTTCCCATATGCAGGAAGAAGATGGTAAAGCAGTATGCTTCCAAACAGAAGCCTATTCAGAGTTCTCCACTAAAACACAAGGCTAGGGTCCATGTGCCTAAAATGAGTGAGCTGTTTGTAGTCTATTGCTTTTTGTAAAGATGGAAATTATTCTCTCAGTCATAATTACTCTGTTAAAGAACAAGATAGGATGAAACTGAGAGAAAATGTTTCTTCTCACACCTATGGTGACTCAGTTAATTTTGGTATCTTTGATCAAGCAGTTCAGTGACAATGAGAATAATTACATTCTTTCACTGAGATATTTTGCATGGTCTGTGCAGCATCTCCAAATCCAGTGTTTGCCGGCACTCAAACAATTCTCAGCTCTTCCCCAGACAACTGTGCTGCCTTTATACAGTTTAAGAAAACACAGAAAAAATCCTATTTGTTTAAAGCCCGGAAGTGTTGACTGGCAGGAAATTCACTGCTGATAGACGCTCTTGGCAGTGAAAGACATCATAAATTACCCCAAATAACCTGCATTTCAAAAACATTATTTGCAGTATTAAAAAAGAGAGGGCAGATCAGGACAATAAGATCCCAGGAAGTCCTCAAGGAAACTTTTAGAAATCCTGCTGCCAAACCCCCTTGGAGTTGCCAGTGTGGCCTGTTGTTGCTGGGAGGCCTTGTTCTGGCCAGTCTTTGTAACCCGAACAGTCTCTGGCATCACTCTTTGCAGAGACAAACAGAAAAGGATGGGGGGATGCAGAGGGCTTGGGAACACTTGCTGTTTACATGGAAACAGCGGTGTTCGGATCAGGAAGTATAGGGCCACCATATGGCTGCTTTCCCATTAGCTTTCTCTGACAATAAGTGCCTCTGTCCTGCCACTGCCCCCTTGTCACAGCATTTCGGGTGTGCTAGCAGAATGCTTTTTGAACAACTGAATTGTGGTCACAGTTTCAATATACTGTCGGTGTAGGGGGCACGGTAGGTTTGTGTGACAGAGCCAGTGTAACCCCATCTCCTTGGAGTCTTTCCAGCTGTGCTGAGACCATGCCCTTCAGGGGCACCACTGCTTGTTTTGCAAGTGCCCACGTGCCAGCGTGGGGAAGGTGAAGGCACAGAGACTTTGTGGAGTTACTTCATCTTCACTAGTTCCCTGAGATAAACTTTTGCCTCTGTTACCTGTTTTTCCAGCCACTTTTTGGCCTGCTGCTGGGGCTCAGCTGAAGACAGCCCAGAGCTCTTTGGGAAGGCAGTTGTGTGGTGTGCCTGCCTGCAGCAGGACAAAGGGTGGGCACTGGGAATGCTTGGGGCTACAGATCAGCCACAAAAGTGAATGCAGCAAGCTGTGTCAGGAATTGTAAGGGCTTATCACTTTCCACTTTGTTTTCATGTGGGAGGGTAAATATGAGCTGCTGCTGACAGGGCTTCCATTTTGATTTTATCCAAATGAAAATTAATACTTTTTAATGGAGAATTTTCTTGACTGGGTTAACAACCCCCTCCCAGTCCTCTGCTCTCAGCACCAAACTGTCACCCATTAGTCCCTTCATCTTTGTCCCACCCCCATCACCAAAGTGACCCATATTATCAGACATCTCTTGTGAGGGCCTGGTTTGCAATCAGTCACTATCCAGGCAGGCCAAGTGCCTGCAGCTCCTCCCATGTCAGACTTTCAAATTGCCATTTCCATCCCCCAAAATTTCTAATCAGTGCAAGGCACCAAGCAGTGCAAGTCACTTGAGAAAACTGTGGTTTTGGTGATTCATACATATTTTCACAGAGATCCTTGGATAGTGCTAGCAAGAAAATGCAAATGTGGCTCTCCATTCCATGGAGTCATTATTTTGCCTATGCTATCTGGCTTTTTGTGTCAAACATATATATAGTGAGTGTGACAGTGATAGTCATGAGGAAAAGGATTTCCTCATTAAGGGCTAGAAAGCAGAAAGGAGGCAGGATCCAGTATGCCTGTGAATTTTCAGAGCCATCAAATCCATTTGAATGGAGGAAGAGTGTGCTTGAGTTTGTCAGAGCAGGGCTGTCGCAGGGATCAGAGGTTGTCCTTGGTGGCCTGTCACTGATGAGTGATTACTGCTTTCTCTCACCTGTGTCCCAAACTTCCTCTCTCATGGCTGATGCTTTCCCCTCTCTATATTCCTTTCACACGCCAGCACTCAGCCAGCAAGCAGAGAGGCAGAGAGTGAGCGCAAGAGCTGGCAGGGAGTCAATATATTTCAGTGTTTTATTACTACAGAGTTGAAGTAGCATTCAGTTGGTTAGGCTCTGCACAGAGTGAGCAGTCTAAGTGACTGAGATATCGGGGCCAACAATTAAAGGCACAACAAAAAATCCATGGATTAATTAGCAGGTCAACGGTGGTTGAGTAGTTATTGCTAAATTACAAGGTTTGCATGAAAGAGACAGAATTGATCATTGGTGTCTTCTGGCTCCTCTGGCTGTGTATTAGACGTTTGGGTTGAGGGGGGTAGGATCCCACTGATGGGGTAACAGTGAAGGGGGTTAAGAAAGGTAGGAGAGGGGATTACCAAAGGTTTATCACTCTCTTACCATAAGGACACACATTGTGGGGGTTTAACAGAGATTAAAAATTAATTGATACCATCTACCAGGAAGCTCTGCTCCTGCTGCAGGTCTGTGAGGCCTTGGGGGGCTGTCAAGGGGATGGAAGAGGGGGAAGACCCAGGGAGTGGAATAAATGACATGGTGAGCATCTATTGAGGTGAACCCTCTCAGCACCAGGGAAAAAGGTCTTTCTGGAGTGGTATAATGTTCAATGACAGAGTTTTGAACAAAGGCTGAAAGGGCATTGAGGGCATTGAGACATGCACACACTCCCTACTCTGTCATGAAATACGGGAACATTTTGTAGAAAAAGGTATATACACATATATATACACAAACCACCATTTCCACAGTGGAAGACAAGGGACTTGTAGACAGAAAAAATGCAGTTTCTTTCCAGCAAGGAGAGTCTTGGGAAACAATCTTTCCCCTTTTGCAGTGTAGGAGGTTTTGGGAAAGAGGCTCGAAGAGTGTCTTTCCCGGTGTAGGACTGAAGGGAAAATACTATTTGCCCACTGCCACTATAATTAGTAGCTATGCAGTGATGACAGCTGCATTAGAAAGAAAAAAAAACTTATCCCTGAGGTCTCCAACATAAATGCAAAGCAGGCAGTGACAGGGGGAAGAAAGAGAAACGGAGAGGGATGTGGCCTGATGGATACAGTACTGGGGGACTTCACTCTCCCTGTGTTGGAAGCTCACCAGATTGCACTAATGTGCATAATAATCAAGCTGTCAGAGCCCTTGCTCCAGCTCTGCTCGGAGGCAAGCACTGCCGAGAACATTTTATCTCATTTCTGAATGACTTTTTATGCCCAGTAAAATGCTGTTTTCATATCAATTAATAATTCAGCTAATAACACAATTAAGAAATCTGCCTTTCGCTGGGAGCCATTTGGAGGGGACAGCAGAGGAGGGGCAGACATGGCACTAGGGAGGCTTCAGGCTGATGCTGCTCTGGGCTTGCGGGTTGCTGTTCCTGTGTGGAGATACCCAATAATTAAATGTGCACGTCAGGGAAGCCAAGAGTTACAGGTCCCATGTATCTCCACATGACAGAGGCATGATGTACCTGCTGGCAAATCACTTAACTCTTTTTTGGGCTAAAGTTTTCCTCAGAAAAGTAAGGCTTGTGCTGCTTTCATCATATTCTGCAAAGGAATGTATCACTAAATGTTATAGTGCTGCTGTCACACAGACCAGGTCTCACTTATGCAGCGATATGTTCCATGCCAGGGCTTTGCAGAAACAAAATACCAAGGCTTAGTGGGTCAGCTGGGATTTACTGTCTCCTGCATACCAGTAGAAATCTCAGCGCATTCAGAGCCAGCTATTTTTATCCTGATTATGAAGAGTCCAAGGATGAGGCCTACTCTGTAGATCTTATATTGGTTGAGAGTATGATTATGATTAATTTGAAAGTGACACAATTATACAGGTGAAAATCTTACTATGAGGAAAGTAATCTCTTTGCAAATGTGCCAGGAATGTATATTAATCTATTCTTCCTTTCCCCATACTATGCAAGCCTGGCTGCATCTCCTCTAGGGAATTCTGTAACAACAGCTATATTCCATTACAGTTCCAATAGTGCAGCCCATGGTGGTAGATGAAGCTTGTGTGGGATGTTTAAGCATCACTCTGTGCTATCCTGGATTGGCAGAACCAAGCAGGAGAAAATGTGACATAGAGTTTCGGAACATGAACATACTGATTGACTTTGTTTGTGAAAGGAGGCTCTTACTTTCTCAGGACCTGACCCTTGGTATGGTCAGTTTTCCCTCTTTGGAAATCTGAGTTACCTCTCAGAGGCAGGTTAACTCTTGAGAATGAATAAATAATCTTTGTTTAGTTATTTATTCCTTGCAAAGATTCAGTCCTGGTTAATTGATTGCTGGTCCTGGCTATAGACCTAGAAATCAGTGTTCAAGGAAGTGGCACATCCTTGCTGCACTCTGTTTGTGAAACTGCTATGAAAGAAATGCTTTAGGCCTTTATATCTTCCTTTCATCTTGCCTAAGAGCCCCCTCTTATGTCCTCCTTCTGACTTGTTCAAGTGACAGATCTTTGTTGGGCACATTTTTGGTTTTGTCTTTGTGTTCCATACCAAAGTGCTTTTTTTTTCAGGAAAATCCTGAAATGCAGGGATGACACCAACCTCAAGATCGTCTCTTCCCTCCTTCCAACCCCTGTCAGAGCCTACTTTGTCTAAACCAAGACTACCAAGGCTTTTAATTGCAGCTGTAGTTAAGATAGTACATGAGAGAACCACAAGGCCACTCAATCCATCCTTCCCTTAACAAGATCTTTTCTTGCTGCAGTTTTTTTGGTAGACTTCAAGACCCACACCCTGCTGTTCACAGTCAGAATAATAGAATAATTTGTGCCCATCCATGTGGTTAATGTTGTTATGGATCTTCTTTCTTGCTCTATTTTTTTTTTTTTGAGAGAACAAGATGTTATGTTGATGAAAACACCTGCTCAGTTTAGCTTTTCTTAATGAATAATCTGTATAAAATTAAATATTAAATGTCACCACAGACCAATTACAGCAGGGAAGAGAGAGAGTGGCCATGCTAAGAGAGCTATCATAGATCACTCCTGTTTCTTAATATGTCAGGAATATCCTAACAAGGTGCCAGGATGTGGGAATCACCTGGGAAATAAGATAAGCAGCATCCGTATGTTTCAGGGACATCCACTAACCCTATTTCTCTCTCTTTTTGTCTTCTAGGTAAGCGAAGCTTTGATTTTCCTATGCATAGAGTACCAGTTTACTGGGGCATGATGGTCTGAGAAGGGAAGGGTGTCCAACCCAGGTGGTCACGGCTCTCCTGTTTGTTTGTAAGTCTTTGCTAGGAAAAAAGTTGGAAAAAGAGATGTCTTGTGACTGTGTGACCCAGTGATTTGGATGGTTAAGGTGCATTGCTTTATACCATGTCAGTAAGTAATTTCCTGTGTTGGGGTGCTTACAGGATACATATGTACATGGTTGTCCTGGCCTGGGCTAATGGAATGACATCTGCAGTCAAAAGCATATCTAATTCTTTATAGGTCACCATTCCTCTCCCCCAGGCTGGTTTATAATGAGATCATTGAGCATTACCTATGCGTTCTCTCTTTAGCATGGGTGCCAGAAGGATGTATTGGGTCTTGGAACAGGCACTGGTGCAATTCCTGTCTTGTGGTAACTGTAGTGCCTCTGTACAGCTACAATGCAAGTTGTGTGGGAACAGCAGGCTCTAACAAGTGTGCCTGCCAGGCTGATTCCCCTTTCAGACACATGTTCTTGTGGTGCATGACCTGAGCCTGACAAAGTGCTTTTGATAATATATTTTTTTCACTCTTGTTTCCACTTGGCACTGAAGTCCTGATGACAACATATGAAATCAAGATTTATGTCTTTATGGACTTAGCATACAGCAAGCTGCAGTTCATTCTTTGGCTTTCAAGTTCCTAACAGCTGCCTCTATACCATCTACCTTGTTACATGCTGAGCCCTTACAGCTCTCCAGGGAATAGCTTTGGTTTTGTGCATTTCACTTCCAGGATCATATAACTAGTGTATGATTCAGGTTGCTTCTCCTCTTTTTAAGCCCACAGGCATTATGTGGTAGACCACATAATGCTGGTGTGGGAGACCAGCAAATAACATGTTTGGAAATCCAAGTATGAGTGAACTACATACTTTTGGGTATATGTATAAGTTCTAGTCATACAGAAACATCAAACAGATTTCATATTAGTTTAATTCTTTTAACTTTTCACAGTAGGAGACAGTATTGAATAACTGATGTTAATTTATATCATTTGTACAGGGTGCATGTAGGCTTCTGCTTACAATTGTAGTGTTGTACTTCTGTTTATTTAGAGAAGCTTTCCAGATTATCTGGACTATCTTACTGTGTTTAGCTAGCAAAACAAGAACTGCTCTTTGTTCTGGTTATGTCCAAAAATGGAAGTTAATGATAATGTGGCATTTCCCAAGCATGGTCATCATTACTTAGCATTTCTACTGGGATATTCCTGCTGTCTCTGCAGAGGAATTCTATTGGATGACTGAAGTTCTGTTTCAAAACAAAGAAATGGATGAGAAAACATTTTTACTGAGCAGACCAGATAGAATATTAAGGGTTTGAGAAGCTACGTGGAGGCTGAGTTTGAGATACAGACTTGAGCCACTCAACTAAGTCTAAGGGAAAGAGAGTAAAGAAAAGAAGAGAAGAACAAATAGAATTTGTTTTGTACTACTCTGATGTTTTCCATCTTGACTCCACCAGTTTTGCAGCTTTAATATGACTGTTTTGTACTGCAAAGTTGGTTGTTTTTGCTGTTGTATTATCTGGGACAGATATTACCTGAGAGACAGACTGTGAGGCTTGTGCCTTTTCCCTGTGTCCTGGAGACTATGTGACTGGGGCAAGCTGTCTTTCCATAACACCTGTGCTACAAATCTGTGCATGCCAAGCTTTGGACTTGTCTCTGTATCAAGAATTTTCATCTGGCCATCTTATCTGTACCAGTCTTCTGTAGGGCTCTTTGTGACTTTGGCTCATCCCTTTGGATTGAGTTTACTGCAAATATTATTGCTGGTATAAAGCTGACATTTCCCTCTGATTAGTTTCAGGATGTGCATCACACAAAGAAATGTGAAAACTGCAAAGTGGATAGTATAGTGGAGTATATTAGCTGAACTCAATAGGGTTTTCAGCACAGAAGCTGACAGACCAAAACCTAGAATCCCCACCTCCCTGACACTTTAACGTATTCAGATCCCTGTTGCACATTGTAACCATGACAGACGATTCCAGGGCAGAGACACCTTGTGCAGTGACATCGTCACAAAGCTGTGTAATCAGTTCAGAAGCTAGAGAGCCAGAGAGAATCATCTTCTGTCCATGTTCAGATGCAGAGTTCAGTGAAGAAATGCTTTTGCATTTGCTGCAGCCAAGTTCTATTGCATAACCAATGCCTCAACATCACAGCTGGGCATGGCAATTTCTGCTTTACCTCTGGCCTAAAGAAGGAGTCTCAGCTGGAAGAGCCACAATAGGGTGTGACAGAGTCTTTACACATAGGCCCCAGGAACCCAGATCTTCCCTCTTCAGGTCTTTCCAGGGTGCATTTTCTCAGTAAGAGGAGCAGCCTAGCCCACAATTTTCTGCCCACTCAGCTGTACCATCATGTGTCTATGGAGGTCTGTACTGTTGACCACATCCAAAGCCTCTCTGTAGGAAATCCCCCTCTGTGGTCTCTTTTGCTTTGTTACTCTTCAGCCAGATCAGTTCTCTTAATCTGATTCATACCACAGTCTCACAAAGTTCTGCTGTTACATCCTAGATGTATACATAGGGACAAGAGTAAGTGAAGGGAGAGACAGGTTGTGATTGGGTTGAGAACATGTTGTATTGGAGACAACTTTATTTACCGGTTATTTTTTTCATACCCCTTTTTTCCTTCATAGCTCCTGCTGTCCTTTGATATAACAGTATCCTTAGTCCAAAAAGACTCAAGGTTTAAAAAAAAACATAAATAGATGTGGAATTCTGTTTATTTACTAGCTGATTCTCCAAAATCTTGACAATTAGGAATTTTTCTGAAAGGCTTTAAATTAGTTCCTTAGTCACATGACCCAAAGAGATGGCACTTTTAAGAAAACCCTAAAGCTGTGGTGAAATTAAATAAATCAGTCGAGCTGCCATTTGTTCAAACAGCATCCTACTATGGACACTGGGGAGCAAGGAAGAAATCTTTGCCTGAACAGGAATACAAAAGAAATCGTCAAATCATTTATGGCAGCTTCCTTATCGTTATCATTAGAGCTAATGCCATCATCATTTTCCCCAGTGAAAGCAGGGCCTCTGGGGCCTCTGCTTCCTGACAGTGGAGACACCCATGTGCATATTAATACGCAGCTCTCTTATGCTAATGGCAGCTATTTGTAACATTAATATTTTTTCCACCATAAAAAATAACAATAATAATAATAATAATAATGCTTTGTCTTGAGGATTTCAACTCTAATGTGCTTTGCAGGAATGCAGGGGGAAGAAAAAAGCCTCTGACCTAATTTTTTATATCCTTGAGGGGAAGACGAAATTTGCAGGTGGTGTAGGTACTGAAATGCTTGCCTTCCTCATAAGCACTGGAAAGGTCAATGGGAAAACTGCTCTACCTCATGCAGAAGGTGAGCAGCAACATCTTTCACTGTGATTGCTCCAGATTCCTGCTGGAATGTCCTATTTGAACTGAATCAGCATATGTACTGTGCTCCTTATGCTCAGCCTTCTCACTTGGGCTTCACTGATGCTTGCTCTGGGCAATGGAAAAATGGGGAAAGCACCCACCTGTGTCTGGGTGTGTCTCTGTTGAATTTTGAGTGCTCCCTGGATGGCTTCAAAGCCAGTGTGTCTGACCTTGCAGGTAGCAAGCCCAACAGTATGCTTGTGGGCATACTCTGTGTGCCTGGATGTGATGCGGCATGATACATGAGTCTGTGAGCAAATGGCTTCCTTTTTCTCTGAAGAAAAGGTACATGATGAAAGGCACAGGTCCTGTTCCTACCTTGTCTAACCAACAAACCACCATCAGTGGTTTTATCCTATTCCATCCCCTACTGAAAGAAAATTTCATTTCCAAGTTCTTTTCAGTATTAGTTACTGCAGTCACTATAACCAGTAGTTACAGCAGCTACCCAGCATCATTCTGCTCCTTGAGTTGCTGTGCAAATGCAAATCAGGAAGGCTGGGGTTTTCTCAAAGGGCTTGCAGTTTTCTAAGTCCCTCAAGCTTTTGGATTTGGATTGCTGAGTACCTGTTTTATTTCCAAGCTCCAGTGTACTCCCCTGGCCTCTGCCCAAATATCTAAGTGGTGAAAACAGAGCACATCCGGTATAGAAAACAGAGGGATAAACAAAAAATCCCAAACCAAAACCAACCAACCAAAAAAAAAAAGTAATACAAATCTTGTCAGGTTGGCTCCTCTGCTCCAAGATATCAGCAAACTGTTTGATGCCATCAGAGGCAGTGTAGCAGTGTAGCCGGAAGGGTGCTGAATAGTATGTTGCTAACATTTGGTTATTTGGTACAAGTAAACAAAGAAAAGTTAAAGGATATTTCAGGATGAGTGAGTAAGAACCTTTCCAAATTGTCTGTAATTGGTTACTCTGGGAGTGTATGATGATATTTAATAGGCCCCTCAGTGGTAATTTTAGTAGCCTTTCCTGCTGCCTGACAAATACTGAACATGGCATACTTTGTTACTTTAATTAAAAACTCTTTAAAAAAAATGTCAGTGGTGTCCCAATAGCCTGAGGTTTATTTGGGAATATGGGGGAAACTGCTTCTTGTCAGAAGGAAGACAAAGATATATCACTTTCTGTGTGGAACTATGACTTGGATGAGGATCTGTCTTTCCTTACTTCTTCTTTATTTTTAAGTGCCTGAATCTTGAAGTGTCTCAAGCTCCTCTTTCTTGTACTGCAATGGTTTGTTTGTGCATTAAGTGCTTGTAGTGGTATTTACTAGTTTACATTTTGACTTGAGGGGAGAGAGGGAAGAACAAATCACACCATCTGTTGGATTCATATATTACAACATTTGGTGAGAGAAGAAGAAAGCTACAAGGAAAAACAAAAGCCTTAAAATTACTTCCCTTTCAAAGCTGATATTCAGAGATGTCCTTTCTCAATATCAGTTGTCTTGCTGCCCCAAAACATGAGACTGTCTTACAAATTACCATGTACCTTAGAAACAACCAGCAACTTCTTTCCCAGTCTGTGCCCCACAGGAAGAGTTTCCACATACCTGTCCTTATTGTTACCTGCCTCTATGTTCAAGACATTTGGGTCAAGGCAAAAGTTACAATTTCATGCTTTTCATTATAACTGTTCCAGGGGTTAATAACATTATTAAAAAAAACAAAAAAAAGCCCCAAAAAACCAAAACAAACCCCAACCAACAAACAACAAAACAAAAACTAACAAAAAAAACCCCACCAGCAAAAAACTCCTAACAACAGAAACAACAACAAAACAACTCCAAAACAAACAAACAAACAAACAAGAACCACCTGACATCTTCTTGAAGCCTCATGGGACATGAACATTTAAGCAGGTATCACAAAATAAATTACTTGTGTCTGAATCAAGCGATTCAGGAATACTTTCCAAACAGTGAAATTATACTTACAGATTAACAAAAATTAAAAACTATATAATTTTTAATGTACCCTTGTGCAAATAATGTTAATTTATTATTTTATTATGCCCATAACTAGTCTACTCAGAAGTTTATTGTCCTTGTATATCACAGCCCCTATGGCATGAAAACCTGAGAGGGCCTTACAGTAGGTGGAAGATGGTGTAACTGTTTGCATTCCTAGCATTTTAATTTGGAAACTGTAACATTGGACCATTGGACCTTCATTGTTCTTAAGAAGGAAGCAACTTGACCTTTGTAGTGCAATCAAATCTTGAAAGTAAAACAAGACCATAACTGGAGAATTAACAGAGGTCTTGGACACTCTTTGAGGAACAGTTAGCTGAAGGTGTCATTGGCAACAGAGGAAGGAAGCGTTTCATAGGACACTTTTGCAAAAGAAGGGGGCTTCAGCTTTCTTTTTAGGAAATGGTCCTGCAGCAAATTCATGTGTTTAGCATTTTTTTTTGGTAAATTTACTACTACTTCATTGACTCTAGAAGAGTTGGTCCCATTTTAAACTTTATGATGTAGTAAGTGTAGAGTCTTCTCCCAAGGTTCTCAATTGGATATTTCCTCTTTGGAGAAAGGTCAGAACACATGAGTATGATTTGAGGGTTGTTTAAATTGTCCTCTGAGGTGTATTGATCTTAATGAAAGGAAAATGTGTTCTCTTGTGGTAAGGAAGATAGGGCTAAGTCTGCTATATGAGGGAAGCTCTGTGGCCAGATTTGGTTAGGAAAATCTTTTGGTTTTTCTGTCCAGCTCTGTCTTGAATAGATGGAGATGTTGCGTCCATTTGTGTGTTCTTGATGCCTATATTAGCACGATTTTCTAAATACCTGTGGAGAGGCACAAGGTATTTGACAAGTGCAGTGACATAAAAGAGATGTCGTGGGAAATTATAGCACTGGCAGTTCAGCTCTAAGGAGGGCAGTAAGTCTTTACGGATTCTCTGGTACCTGTGAGTAATACACAGTGGATTTGTTCTCTAGGCTACTGGGTGCCTTCAGGATGCAAATAAAAATGGTACTAAAGGGAATATCTGGGTTCACTGGGGAAAAAACACCATTGACTGTGCAGAACGTACTCAAAACTCACTGGCAGTACAGCATTTTTGTGAGTCGTGCCAAAAGATGGTGCAGGGAGAAATAGGTGCCAAATGGTTGTAGGAAGGGGCGGTACAGTTTCAGGGGCACCAGTGGAAAAGAGAAAGTGCAAGCTTAGGAGTGAGGTTATTCCCTTGTGTACATTCATCCTTGTTGTTATAGATAATAAATGAATCAAGCCGAATTAAAAGATTTAATAAGCAATTTTTATTTTCGCGACCGAAATACGGTCCTCAATAGCCACAATTAAGAAGACAACACTGAGCCCGGGATCGGCGCTGGCGGAGCACACACACACTGATCCGACCTCTATTGCATGAGATCCCCCTGTGTTCACAAATGCCATCCTGGGCAGTCCGTTTTTATACAATTTTTCTGGCCTGGAGCAAATGTCCCTTTGTTTCTGCCATGGATTCCCATATTCATGTAGTTTCCTTTCTCCACAGTGGACTGGACAAAAACAGCTTAGGTGCAGTGATGAATTTTGATGTGTGCAGATTTTGGTTTACTGGAACTGGGTATTGAAATGTAGGTTTTCCTGAGGACCCTGGTTATCT
>PYHW01009617.1:1382207-1404857 GCA_013186435.1 Turdus rufiventris
TTTTGGTTTACTGGAACTGGGTATTGAAATGTAGGTTTTCCTGAGGACCCTGGTTATCTTGATTGGTGGCGATTATCAAGTCCTCATGACTGGGGAGTTTCCTGGCCTGTCCCATAACAAGTTACCTGAGTTACCTCTGTTGGGGCTGGTTCTATTTACTTGCTAATTATGGCTTTGTTAGCATCTGCAGCGCTGGAATCCGGTGAAGCAACCTTTTCTCCTCTCTGTGGCTCAGTGCACCTAAAGTTACTTTATTAAATTCTTTATTTCTACAAACATGATTTGTCTTTCACCAAACACGAATTACTTTATAACATATATCACATTGTGAATCCTTCTCCTATTTATTAATCCCC
Source organism: Turdus rufiventris (assembly GCA_013186435.1). NCBI lineage: Eukaryota > Metazoa > Chordata > Aves > Passeriformes > Turdidae > Turdus > Turdus rufiventris. Next base: position 1,382,564 of record PYHW01009617.1, read on the forward strand.
AAGGGATATTCTCATATTGTTTATTTGTTCCCTAAGCTTTACAGGGTCTGAGCTGGATGAAGAACCTGCCCTTATGTGCGGTCTAAGCCTTTGCATAATTACAATGTAATCATCTCAGTCCTAACTACAAAGTCATTCATAACAACTGATATGGTTTATATCACATATGATACATTTGTAGGTGTATATGAGCTCAAGTTGCATTCTTCCTCAAGGAGCCCACAAGAAGTTTCTGTCCCAGATAACTTTTCCCTGTTGACTTCTCCTTGGCCTGGCACAGTGAGCAGAGGATACAAAGCTCAGTAGAGACTGTTTTCTTTTATTTATGCACCAGAGATAGCGAGGATAGGTGATTTTCCCAGTGTAGATCTCCTGGTTGAAAGGAATGCAAGGTTTAGCTCTCTGTTTCTCCACCATGCACATCAGCTGTGCAAGTGTCTGTTGCCCCCTCGTGACATGAACTCCCAGACTGGAGCTCATTTGACATTAAGGTTAATTTTCTTTAGCCACTGGCAGGTTGATTTAAGTGTCAGCTCATTATGATGGCATTCTAATTAGAGCCCCCGTGATAGCCTTTGACCCTGGGAAATGACTTGGGAGAGAAGAAGAAAATAGGGTGATAAGCTTAGATACTAGCACACAGGAGGAAATATATCCTACCTGACGTTTGTGGTTGTCAACTTCAGTGTTATCAGATTGTCCTCTGGGAAGGACTGGTTATTAGTATTTATCTCCCACAGACAAATTCAGCAGCACTGATTTCTCTTGCTTCAAAGGGAGTTGCACCTTCTTCTTGCCAGGAATGGATTTAGTCCTTTGCCTTCATTTTCAAGGTGTATTTTGTGTAGTTTCAGAAGAGCTGATCACATCTCTTACTGAGTGGAAGATCAAGTCTTCACTGGGACATGTGAATTTTTTCCATACCTATCTAGGAAAAGGAGGTGATTTTTTTTTTTTTTTGGGGGGGGGGGTTTGTTTGTTTGGTTGGTTTGTTTTNTTCCATACCTATCTAGGAAAAGGAGGTGATTTTTTTTTTTTTTGGGGGGGGGGGTTTGTTTGTTTGGTTGGTTTGTTTTGTTTTTTTTGTTTCCCAGGGTATAGAAATGGGAAGAAAAAAAAATTTAGGTAAAATTAGTATTTCAGTAGTGCATATGGATCTGCATTGACATCATAGAAAGCTGGGTTTTTTTCTTTTGCTCCCATGTGACATAGTCTTTGGAAAAAAAAGTAGGGTAGTTGTCCTGATCTATCCAAAGCAGATCCTCTCAACAAAGCTTTTAGGAAAATTTACAGTTACAACAAATTCTGGCTAGGAATGCTGTCTGCCTTGTTTTCCTTGTGCACCTTGAATCATGCCATTTCCTGCCCACCTTATCAGGAACTCCTGGCATTCTATGTCTCCATATCTTTCCCTTTCCTGCCCTTTAATAGCTTTTATATTCAGTTTTCTCATATGCCTCAAAGAAGGCAAAGTACTAGGTCTGCAATGATGGAGTAAAAAAGCTTGGAGGACATGATCCTCTGGAACTGGAAACAGTGGAAAATTGATACCCTTTCCTGCCCTCACCATACCTGGTGTATCTGAGGATGTCCTTTGGTATTCTCAGTCTGTGGCTGGAACCTTGGCAGACTGATCTATGAAATCTCATGGTTTACTGCTGAGCAGGAGTTAAGTTTGTCCTGCATGGGCAGGTGGTTAAGCAAAACAGAGAGCAGAGGTTTATGCAAAAGATCATAGCAAGTCGGTGGCAGAGTGTACTAGAACTTAACTGTCTGCAGCAGTGCTTGACTTGACCCAAGGCTCATTGAAATTATTCAAGCTTTGTTAAGAGTCAGATCTTTTGATATTTGATATTTTTGTGTACAGGGAAATTTGTTATCCTCAAAAAATAGCAGGGTTTTTTTATCCTAAGAAAATACCAGACAGCTTGTGTGGAATTGTCACCATTTCAGCAAGGTTTTGCTAGGAAGAGTTTCACATTTCCAGGCTTAAGTGCTTCCTCACCAAGCCACAGAGGTCACACAGGAGTAGCCAGGAACCTGGAAGCCAGATTTCTCAGCTAGGACTGGAGACATGGGAGGGAGTCCTATGGGGAAAAAATACTTCTGAATCAAATTGAGCAGAGGCTGAAAACAGGAGACTTGTGTTGCAGAGGAGTGAGGTCTTGCTTTCACATTTGGTATGGAGTGGGGAGCAGGGAAGGTCATTATCCCAGTGTCTTGGCTTGGTCTGCTTGTGGCATGAGAATGACATCTTAACAAGTGGTATGGGTTAGTTTTCTGCCTGCCCCTTCTGGAGGCTAGTAGGTTGTCCAGACCTTGTCTGTAATAATTCCTATAGGGCAGGACCGATTTTCAGAGGGAAGAGTTGAGAAGTTAACTTCTTGTAATAATGAGGTACTTCAGTAGTGTTCCCAGCTAGCATGCAGTCTTATTGGCTTTCACATGTGTATAGTATCTTGCCTGTCTTCCCCTCCTCTATATGCATGCAGGCATTCACTCATTCCTATCTCCATCATCTTTAACTAAATTAGAGTAAAATACTTCATTACAGAGACTTTAAGCCACGAGTGTGGGCCCCAGGAGTTTACTTTCATACAAATGTATTATGCACAAGGTTGATCTGATCACAGACAATTTGAACTATCTCTGCATCCCAGGAAAAGATGTGACAGTCCAAAGAACAGAAAACAGGACAGAAGGAGAAACGAGAAGGAAAGAAAGAAAGAATCTTTATGCTTATAGAAAGGAGATTATGGAAAATTGCAGAGATGCTGGGTCTTAAGTACAGGATATGAAGCTGTCAGGGCCCTTTTGCCTGCCCTTTTTCTCTTTTCACAGTGTAACCTTCCCATCAAGCAACAAGCTGTTGCAAGGTACTGGTGGGGGAAGAGTGATGAATTAAGTATGTTTGAGATTATCATAACTGTTTCTATGGCAACAAGAAAATGCCCTCCATGGCTTTTGTTTGTGTTTTGAGCAAGGAGGCATGAAGTTAAGGTTTGTAGACAGAAGGCAGTGGGAAGGGAGGCAGGCAGGGGACTTTTGCACCCTGCCCATGAGACTGACCCACTTCAGGCACACATGGCTTCTTCTGCTGGTTGCAACTTTGGCTTTGGACTTCTGGGATATGAGAGAGAGCAAGAGAACAAAGGTATGTGTTTTCCCAGATTCTTCATTACCGAGCTGCTCAAAAGTTGGTACCTATTGGACTCAGTGTCCTCTCATGAGGATATGCAGGAGTGAGCCCAGCATGCTTCTCCATGGGATTTCTCCACTCCGCACCATCATAGGGAGCCCAGACCTTACCCTGCAGGGCTCTCCCAATACAAGCAGTAAACATGGAGGGTGAGTTAATCCCCACTTTCACAGAATATTAATCCTCCACACAAATTCACTGGGCAGAAAGATGCAATGTAACTGAAACCACTTTGGCTTCCCCTCTCCAGCACTGAGAGACCTATCTATTATTAAAAACCCTATTAGTTGTGCTAAGATTGTACCACTCCCTCTCACTGTAGCTGCTGAACATTAGCTAATTGGTTTTTATTACTACGCCATCCCTGGGAGCATGTGGAGCTCAAATACACATTTCCTAAGACATTTGCGTTCACTCGTCCTCATTGGGGATGCTTTTAAACCATTTAAGGTTTTGTCAGGAGGATTGAAAAAAGACAGCAAGAGAGGATGAAACTAAGAGAGATGGTTTCCAGGATGGAAAGGATGTAGAGGATGGAGACAAGAAGAGGCAGGACCAGAGAGCTCAGTTTGGCTGGTGTTTCCAGCAGTTATCCTCATGGACAATTGGCCTCTCTGGTTCTTCCAGCAGACAGCTATTCCAGTATTCTATTTCCCAAAAAGAGACATGCTTGCTAGACTCCTCAGTCACTAGTATTCCAGCTTTCTTGTGCTTGCATACAGAGCAGTCCTCTCACCCTGGAAATATAGGTGGATTTCAGTGAGAGGGCAGGATGGAATGCCATTGGGCAGAGGGCATGGCCAGATGAATGCACTGACCAGCAACCTGCTGACACATGACTGTCCCCCTTCTGTCCCTTGATGCCTCTATTTTACCATGCATTTTCCTCCACAAACCACCTTGATCGTTTCCTTTTGTTCCTTTGGTCTTCCCCAAAATATCCCTGTACAATCCCCAAATGCTTTTATGTTTTTGCTATGCATCCCATAACGTGTGCCATTTTCCCTAGGCAGTATCCTAGGGATTAACAACCCTGTCCTGTACCACCCACATCTCCAGCAGCTATGGTCTCTCCTGCTGCCCCATTGCCCTTTGTTCTGCTGGTGCCAGCATTTGCACAGCTCCATCTGGATGTGTGAGGCTTGCAGGGAGAGAAGCTCTGGCTGTGTGACTAATGTTATTTGGGCAACAGCATGCCACACAAATTCAAAGGTGTTTCAGTGCTGGGAGCTGCCATGAGGCAGCTGGTGAGATTTCAAAGTCCTCTCAAGGAGCGTAGGTGTCTCTCTTTTTGAAACGAGTGAATGTTAAGGAAATCAGTTTGGTAAGACACTTCTAGGAAAGAAAAAAAAAAAAATTCTGACCCTTGAATCTCCTAAGTAGTTTTGCACATTTTGGGGTTGGAGTCCTTAGCAATTGGCAAAAATCAGACTTCCTGTGAAGTGTTATGTAACTGCCTTTTGCATGTGAGCTGCCTAACCAAGAAAGTGTAGCAGTGGGGTTGATGTACTCCATGTAGCCATTAAACAAACTATAAAGCTGCATCATCACTTGCTCGGTTCAGGCTGGGACATTTTGTTTTTTGTGGTCACTGATCAAGTGAAATTGTTTGTTATGGATGGGTTGGTATGTTCATTCATTGATTCCGTAGGCATTCCTGCTGCAGATAGAACAGAGATGCCTTAGCCAGGGTATCCAATGGTTTGAGCAGGGCAGTTTCCCTCCAGGTTTTGATAGCTTTATAATGTCTGGAAACACATGTGTTGGTGAGAACAAATGAATAGGTTTTTTTGTTTTTTTTTTCAGATTAACCCCCAGTGAGGCACTCCAAGGCTTTCCACAAAGGCAGTGGAAAAGCTATGCCCTGCCTGCTGTGTGTGGGCTGCCAGGGAACACTCTCACCTTTCCTCTCTGGAAGGGGCTGTTTCAGCCTGCTTCACTTCTCCTGCCAGCACCTCACTTAAGCACACACAGAATGTTACTCTTCCTGTGGTGCCTGTTGTGTTAATGGGATATGTTAAAAGCCAACTCCACTGTAATTTCATTTTCCTTCGGGAGAGGGGGAGAAAGCACTTTCTCCTCGGAGCTACATCCCTGCTGCTCACTCTCTGTCTCTCTCTCAGGGTCTGCAGCATGCTCATTTCTCTCTCAGATAATGAAAAATGCCAGGAGCCATGCAAGCCCTGGGGAAGCCCTTGTGGATGCACTGCTGCTCTGCACCAAAACCACAGGCTAAGCCCCATCTTCTCTCCCTGCAGTGGCCTTGGCCATGGTCTCTTTCTCCTTCCCATTGTTTATTTTAGGACAGCTGGATCATGCATCCTACAGCAGTCTGCACCTTCAACTGGAAATCACTCAGTACACAAGCTTGTGATACAATTCTTTAATTGTTGCCCAGCATGTCAAACCAAAGTGCTGCCATTTGGCTTGGGGTTTGTAGGTTCTGGCCCAAGTGCTGCCATTTACTGTACCAAATCATTTAGGAGCTTGCCACACAGGCAAGGGACCCCCTCCCCAGATAATGATGTTGCCATTGCAGTGGCTGAGATGGAAGCTAGTTCTCAGGGCATAAAAAAGATGGAGCTACCGGCAGGGCTTTTCCCCAAGAGTCCCATAGTCCTGTAATTCAGTTCCCCCTCAGTCTGAAAATCCTCTGTCAGTCTTTAGGGTTTACAGAGAAACTTGTCTGCTTTCTGGGGCACTCAGGGCTGTCTGAGATGGATGGGCAGCCAGGGGAGGGAGTGTTGTTTTTCTTTCTGAACAGTTGATGTTTTTCTGTTGTGTGTGTTGGGATATGTCACTGGATTTGATTTTGGTTTGTTGAATTGTTGTTTGTTGAATAGCTTGGGGGGCTATATATAATGTTGAAATGGTTAGGGCCTGCAAGGGGTGCTTTTTTCCTGACATTTAAAAAGAAATCAAAATAGATGAGACATTTTTCTCATAATTAGAGATTGTACCTAAATCAATGGCTTTAGACCTCACTCCTCTCCTATTTCCCTACTTCCCACCCCTCTCCCCATCCTACACATATACAAAGTTCAGCTGTATGGGAATGCAGCTGAGAATTTCTTGCTGTTGAGTAAGAACAAACTCAACCTCTTTTCCTGGCTCTTTTAAAAACCCCAACCTACAATGCAAAGCATACCCATGGTTCTTGTGGCTGTTCTGTAGCTGGCACTCCTCTCCAGCTACAGTGTAGGTTATCTCTGAATTACTCTAAACAGGCAGTTCCCCTGCTCAGAGGTCAAGGTCAGTGCAGTGATGGCCACGTTGCTCAGTTGGCACTTCCCTGTGGAAATGACATTACCCCTCACACCTCTCCCACTCCTACTCCCTACAGCCTGTTATTAAACAAGGACAAGTGAGTAGCTTGTCTGTGTCTGTGTGCAAGAGCGTGACTGTCACCTGATGCATACAGATGGCTTATTAACCAATTAATTCATAGGACTAAATTGGCTAAATCAAACTAAATGACACCCAATTGCTGTACAAGAGTAGAAATGGATTGGAATAAGTGTTTCTTAAATGCCAGCCTACTTGAGCAAAGGAATGAGTAGCAGAGGGAGGAGGGGGCCTTATGGAGGAGTGGGGATAACAGCAGACACTGGCAGGCAACATGAGCAGAGCTGTCCATGGCACCACGTCCTAGGGAAGGAAGTGGCTTATGAGCCTGTGGCAGTTTGTGCTGCCAAGAAATCAGGTCACTCTTTTTGCGGGTGACACTTTAGGCTTGGAAATATCTCTGGAAAGGGAGTCCCAGCCACTCTTTCACTCTGTATCCTGGGCAAAAGAAAGTGTCTTCTTGCATCCCAGCCTTTGGTTGAAGCACAAATTATTAAGTGAACTGTTGTTGGTTAAAACATTTGTCTGAGGAGTGAGAGTTTGATTTTTCAGAAGTGCAGTCTACCTCCTCCTCAGTCTGAAGTCCCTGGGAACAATTATGTTCATCTTCGTGAAAACTGGTTCTTTTTTCTTTCTATACCCATGCCCTCAGGTCTGGCCAGAGCAGCTACACACAGCTGGAATGTTGTGCCTGCAGAAGTATTACCAGTTATTACCAGTATTACCAGCTTAAAGATGCTTCTCTCTGTTTTTTCCCTTGGCATTATTTATTTGGGTGTGGTGATAGGCTGACCTTGGCTGGCTGGTGCATGCCCACAGAGATGCTCTATCACTCCTCCTCAGCAGGACAAGGGAAGATAACAACTACTGTCACTGGAAAAACAGACTAGACTTGAGAAAATTAATTTAATTTGTTGCCAATCAATAACAGAGTAGGATAACGGGAAATTAGAACGAAACTAAAAACATCTTCTCCACCCCTCCCTTCTTCCCAGCTCAGCTTCACTGCCAACTCTTCTTCCTCCCCCACGTGCTACACAGGCGAACAGGGAATACATGCAGGGAATGCAGTCTGTCCATAACACTTTGATGCTCCTTCCTCTATATGCTCTTCCCTTGCTGCAGTGTCCAGTTCCTCCTACAGGAGACAGTTCTTGAGGAACTGCTTCAATGTGGGCTCTTCACATGGGCCATAATTTTCAGGAATGGACTGCCCCATGGGTTGTAGCTTCTGATGGAAAGCTTGTTCCTGTGTAGGCTCCACTCCATGGCCACAGCTCCTGTTAGGAGCCTGCTCCAGCAGGGCCATTTCAAGGGCTGCAGCTTCCTCCAAGGCACATCTACTCCCTGCATTGTGGATCCTCCTGAGGCTGCAGAGGAATCTGTTCCTGCATTTGGATCACCTTCTCCCCTCCTTCTTCACTGACCTTGGTGTGTGCAGAGCTTTTTTTCTTACAATATCTCCTCTCTTGCAGATGCTGAACAGTTATTTTTCACTCTTTCTTAATTATGTTATCATAGAGGTACTACCTACACTGGTTGACTCAGCTTTGAGCTGTGACAGGTTTGGAATGGCATTTTGGAGCCAGCTAAACCAGGCTTAGTCTAACATGGGAGCAGATTCTGGTGTCTTCTCACAGAAGCCACTTCTTCAGCCTCCATTCCTTCTCAGCCTTGCCATATAAACTAAACAGAGTATAAGAGATTGTTTTTATGCATAGGAGAGCACACCTATTTTCCTGTAGTGAATGCTGACCTTTGCTCTGTGTTCTGATATAGAAGATGGGCTTGGTAAGATTCACTGGATGACCTGTTGTGGGAAGTATTTCCTCTGATCCCAGCTCAGTTTAACAACTACTGTGATACTTAAAGATTCATAATTTGATTTGGTATAGTAAAGGGGGTACAAAAGAAAAAAAAAAAAAAAGGTAAGAGTTGCACATCATAAACTACTTTTTTTGTGTTTTATATTGCAATTTGAATATTTTGCCTGCCTCAAGGCTGTATGTCAAACTGCCATATCAAAACTTAGGTTGCTTATACCACTGTTCTGCCAGAGCTGATAATCTGAGCAAGATTTCCTGGCTGCTTCCTTTGGTAGGAGCTTCATCTTTCTAGTCATGACAAAGGAAGTCTGTGGCTCTTTTTAAGGTGCAGTAGGGAGATGGTCCGTGTGGCAATATGGGAGATGTCAAGTCCTTCCCTGAAGCAGAACCATCTAGCAACAGCTTGTGGCCGTTTCTTGCTAACATCATCTTCGTTCAGCGTGACTCAGGGCAGACTCTTCAGTTCACCTTGTGGTCCCTTGGTCAGTGCTGTCTCACCCAGGCAGCACTGGAAAACTGTAAGTGCCTGAGGGTGTGAAGAGCAGGGGCTGCTGTCTATGGACATGCCCAGGAAAGTGTTTGTTTCTGGAACTGGGTCTGAGGAGAGACTTAACTGAGGTTAAGTCTGGGTTGGTGTTGTTTGAGTTGGACATGGTGTGTGCAGGGTGGGGCAATCTTTGTCTGGTATAGGAGACACTGTTGCATAAAATGGCAGCTTTCTGGCAGAAGAAAGGGTGAATCTTAGTGTGGGGCAGGAGTGGAAGGTGTATCTTGGTGGTTTCACTGTGATAAGCTGAGAAAAGAATGACAGCACACCTTGGCAAACCCTGCAGAATCAAGGCGCTTGCAGCGGTCTTCCATATGCAGCAAGAACTAGAACCTCAGAGCCCAGCACATGTGTGCACACACGCACACATGTGCATGCATATGTCATGCATGCTCACAGCCACAAGCACACACACGGCTCTGGCCATCGGGCCAGCATGAGCGGATTACACCCAGACATAGCCTGGAACATATACGCATTCATGGAGTACAGCCCATTAGGAATGAAACCTGCACATATGCAAAACTGCCAAGAACACATTCCCCAGCATCCTGATGCTGGTTGTGGATAACCACCAAACAAACACGTCTGACTATTATGTCAGTGTTAAAACTGCTCTTCTTCAGTTGCTGCAGCAAGATAAAGTATCCAAAGCCTGTCATGCTGCAGCATCTTTTTCAAGGCTGCAGTACACAGAGTGTGTATAAAATATTGAATCATTTAGGAGATTTTCATCTGGAGTTTTTTAGGTTTTTTTTTTTTTTTTTTTTTTTTTTTGGGTTTTTTCTTTCTTTCTTTCTTTGAAAGAAGAATGGGATTGACACTTTGTCCAGTGGCAGAACAAATGTTTTATGAGCTGGAGCCAGGACTACTGCTGTAGACCATTTGATGTATATATTTTGTGGCCTTTTTTCTCCTTTTTTTCTTAGAATCATATCACTTAAAAGAGTGAAATCAACCATTTGGAAGGGTAATTTTTTATTCTTAGTGCAGAGTGTACTCCAAGAGTTTTAAGACAAACTTTGTCATCCTTTCATTAACATTTGTCCTCAAAAGATCCCTCACATTTCCTTGGCCCTAATAACTCTTGTTATCCCTGAAGTAACAGGCTGAGGAAGGAAATGCTTTCATTATTCCAGAGGTGAAGTAGTAAGTTTTATGTGGTTTCCAATCAATGAGCAATGAACTGAGAGAAAATTTAGCCATGCACCTGCAGACAAGCTGGACCACTCAAGACTTTTGTGCAGGATTGTGTTGTTCTTCCCTTCAATGCTCTACTGCATGTACCTGTTTCCTGGACGCTCTGATCATGCACAAAGGTGAATTGGCTCAGTAGATTGTTTCACAGCCTGTGTATGGTGTTGGCCTGCTTTAGGTGGAAGTAATTTTTTTCTGGTTTCAAAAAGTCCATTTTAGGAGAAAGGGATGGCCTGTGGCTTAAGACAGGCCATTGGCTCAGGCTCTGCATTGTACCACGGTCAGGCTGTGAAAGGATTGCATCCCTCTCAAATGCCTCAGTTTCCTCAGCCCTTCTGGAGTAATAACAGTGCTGATTCAACTCAGAAGGAGCCAGAAAGACTCATTCATTAATATTAGAAAGTGCTTTGAGTTCTCCAGTAGACAGGTAAGCTACTGCTATACTCTGTGCCATTTTTCCTTCTCCACCCCATTTATAATCATCTGGACTCTCTTGAAGTGTGAAGCAGAAGCTGGCAGATCTTGGTACATTTTCTGTTTTTACCTTTTATTAGCAGAGCTCTGACAGTTCAGAGACTTTTCATGGGCATGGAGTACATATTCTTTTATTGTTTCCATGGTCCAGAGCAGGACTGCTTTAGACACAAAGCAACAGCCCAGGGTAATAAGAGAAGACAAAAATTTAATTAAGAAGAAAGAAGTAAGAGAAGAAATCTCTTCTATTGCAAAAATGGAAGGGCTGAAGAGTCTTGTTGATGTTTGTTAGTGTAGTTAGGTAGGTTGTTATTGCTGATCTGAGAGAAAGTTCAAAAGATTTTTAAGTTCATATAAACACCAGAAGGTTTTTAATTATTCTGCAAACCATACAGTAATCATATAGTCTCTGGTGCTGCTCCTGTCACATTCAGAGATGTAGCTGAAACAGCTGTACAACTCTTGTTGCTTCATTCTCCATTTGCATTAAGGGATGTAAGTAGGCAGTATTCACATGTGAAGAAATGAGTATAAAGTTTGGAAATTACTTCATCATTTTGTTGGATAATGTAGATCCTCTTAAAACTCCATGTCTACTGGTTGAGTGACACCAAAAGGATCAACAGGGATCCAAGTAAGGATCCGTAGAATCCAAGTAAGTGTCGTGGGATCTGATGTTCTATCTGAATATCTGCAAACCTATGGGCCTTATGGAATTCATCCAAGAATCCTCAAAGATCTCCTGATGTCATCACAAAGCTCCTCTTAATGATTTTTGAGAAGTATTGGGAATCCAGAGAGGTCCTGGCTGGCTGGAAGATAGCAAACATTGTCCCTGTTTTCAAGAAGGGCAAAAGGAAGGATCCTGGTAACTGCAGACTTGTTAGTCTCACTTCAGTGCCTGATAAAGTTATGGAGAAAATTACTTTGGGAGATACTGGAAAGCACTCGGAAGAGGAGACTGAGGGGAGACCTCATTGCAGTCTACAAGATCCTCGTGATGGGAAAAGGAGGTGCAGACACTGATCTTTCCTCTGAGGTGACCAGTTACAGGACATAAGAAAATGGACAGGAACAAGATTCCCAGGGAAGTGTTCACAGCCCCAAGCCTGATAGAATTCAAGAAGTGAATTCTCAGTGAGATCAGATGTCTTGGGCCAGGAACATCCTTTAATTCATTACTGTTATGGTGCAAGAAGAGGAAAAACATTTCTCTTCTGGCTTTTCTGTCCTTGTCTCTGAAAGATGTAGCAGGACTCAGGTGTAGAATCATGTGCTCACAATGAGACGTACATTCTGAGCAAATGTATGTCTAAATATTCATCTCCTTATTTTGAGTATCCATTTAGTTGGAGGTTTTTTGTCACTTTTCTTTGACCTTTAGCAAACTATACATTTTAGCATTAAACACAAAGGTTCACAGTAAAATGGTGTGTATGTGCAGTGGTGGAGAGAGACATCTTTTTATGCTGAACAACCTCTTTTGGTTCTGAAAATGTCTTCCAGAAAGATTTCACATCTCTGGTGAGAGGTTCTGGAGGAAAAGCGTGTATTTAAGTGTGTATTGTTTTTTTATAAAGTCAAAGAAGTGTTAACTTTCAGTTTTATTGAGAATTGCTTACTATTGCCATCTTTCTTTGGAGTAGCTTTGGATCATGTTTTATATTCTCAAAGTAATGGATATCTCCAGGGTTGGATACAAAACTACAGTTGCAAAAAAGAGGAGAGAGACTGGTTTGTATATCAGTCTTATGAACAGCAGATCAAAGACACTTCTAGCCCAAGCTGAGACTGCAAACACCATCATCTGCATTGCAGTCCTGGGAAAATGAGTCATGGAATTACTGCGGGGAGTGGTAAGGTCTGGGGGAAGTAATTGGGATGCAATGTGAGAAAGGAATGGCTTCCACCTTGTTTTCCTATGGCTATAGCATGCTGGTAATAAGCCTTCTTGAGCTTGACTCAGCGGTGTCCTGCGGGATGAGTATCTGGGTAACAAACCTGGTTGTGCAGTGCCGTAGTGGCACTTTTGCTAGAGCAGGTGCACAAAGTATCTCTTCTGCACTAGGTGGGGATAACTGCAGTTTTGGGAGTGAGCCCTGGTGTACTGCCCACACGAGTCTACCAGTTGCTGAGCTTTCCAATGGTGATTTGTAACTCGAGCTCACTGGTGACATCATTTCCACTGGAGAGTTTTAAACACTGCTTGTCTTGGGCAACACCAGACAATGTTTGATGAAGAACGAAGAAAGCAGGGTATTTGTATTGTGCTTTTGGGGTGGAAAAAAAGTGTACCTATAGGAGACCTGAGTAACTGCAAGGAGGGACACCACACTACCGGTCCCAGTAAGCTAGCAGTCCCAATGCTCAGCTTTTGACTGTGTGGGATGCAGGAGGGTATGTAACAACATCTCATCCATCGCTGCAGTGCAAAGGCTGTATGAGGAAGGAGAGGGGGTTCACAGCTTCCCACTGCCTGGCTATGATCAGCAGGAGAGATGCAGTGTCCTGCCACGCTATGAATACAGAATTAGAAAGTGTGTGGGGACTATTTCAAATGCATTTGAGGTTTTTTGCTGTCTGTACTTCTTCCTCAGGCCACAATACAGTTACTTCAGCGTCCTTTGTACCAACCTGCCCCTCTCCTGCTTCCCAGCAGAGCAAACACTGAAGCACAGTGAGACAGCTGGCAGGCACTCCGCCTGTCCTCCTTCCCTCCTCCTCTCCCTGCCAGTTTTGTTCATCCTTGCACTCTGTGGATGAGTTCTTTGGGGTCTTTTTTTATTAACTTAATGTGCATACCCAGTACAGCACAGTGAGGGCCTGGTCCCCTGTTAGGATCTGAATGGATAAATGATGGTTTCTGCCTCCATTTCTGCTGAGTCTGCAGGCTGAGTTTTGTCAGCTGCGTCCAGAGGCACCACTGCCCATAGCTAGTGTTCATCTGGAGTGCACACCTGGAGCTGCTGCTTCTGCTGGATTGATTTGTCATGGATTTTTTGTTTATTTGTTTGTGCCAATAATGGAAATGTCTTAGTACCTGCCAATTATGAGGAAAAAAAAAAAAAAAAAAAAGAAAAGAAAAAGAGGCAGTTGTAATTTCCTTTCTCTTTTTCTATAGCTCTCAATTTTTCTCCTCTCTGAGACAGAAGTAAATAAAATGCTTGATAAAATTTAGGCTTTATATGTGGGAGAGAAATACTTATTGTGATGAGCTGGATTGAAGAAATAAGATTTGCATAGATATGGATGGATAAAAAGAAGAGAAGATTGGGAGAAGAATGCTTGAATACTGAATACCTGAAAATGTATGGAGCTGAACATATACCTAAAAAACCGTCTAGACTTCAGCAGAGTTGTATTCAGTTGCATCCACTCTGTTATTAGCCCCTTGTTTAGCTTTTAAATCACATTACTTACTTTGTCTAACTCCCCAGGTGTCTCATTTGAGGATATTCTTTCCCATTAGGTTGTGAGAGGAGAGAATTAGTGCTCAGTGTGCTAGAGGTATGTCACTATTGCAGATATCCTGTGGTGTTTAGCAGGGTGATGGTAGGGCAGTACTCTCTGAGAGACTTTGGAAAACACCCATTGCTTGTGATAATTAAAATTTGAGAAAGCCCTCAGAAGAAGCCTGTCATCATGAAATTTCCTGGGCTGCAGACAAATGGTAGGAAATCCTCAGAGTTCTCAATTTTGCGGTCATCCTCAGCTCTAGAGGAGCCACATGCCTGAATCAAAGATTCAAGTTGGACTATGCAGCTTCCTCTTCACAGCAGTACCTGCAGTTTTAATCATACCTAGGACTATCATGGCAGACATTGCCAGAAACTGAAAAGAATTTGAGAAGACTTCAAGGTATTTCACTTCTTACACGTTGCAGCTGGTAGTACATAGGCTGGGAGGTCTGATGTGGAGGTTTTAGTTGGATCTGATACTCATTTGATCTAAGCTGGTCAAGAAAGGTAGCTACTTACTTTTTGTGTGCATAGGTGCTCTGGAAAATGCATGTGTGATCTCTCTGGGACAACGTGAAACCTAAGAATACAGCGCATGAAGATGTTTCTTCCACCTGGCTATCAATGCTTTATGGCAACATCTTTGGTGCCCACAACCAAGCAGAAAGAAGGTTTTTTCCAGCTCAGCCCATATCTGGGTTGCCCTGTTTGCAGTCTTTCCACATGAAAAGCAGGCTAATTAATTTACAGGGTAAAATCAGAAAAGGGGAAAAAAAAGGGGGCACAGGGAAGAGGATCAATGCACAAATTGAAATGTCATTTCCCAGCCTGCAGCTTTTAGTTTTTTTTTTTNTTTGGTTATAAAAGCCAGGATGTAATTGCAACTGGCACTGAAATCAAACAGCATGACCTTGCCAGGTTTCTTCCAGCCCTGCTACACCATCCTTGCTGCTGAGGGAAATAAAAGAGGGTGGAGGGGGAAGCGAGGGAGGCAGGCAGCACAGGGAGTCCCCTGACAACTCAGCTGCTCACATGCCTGTCTTTGAAGGGCTTCTCCTCTATGCATCTCTTATTTATTTAACTTGTGTCCGAGGCAGCCAAAGTGTTTTGGGGACCTGGGGGGTGATGGCAGAACACACAAGCAGCTTTTTCTTAGGAGATGACATGTAAAACTTCTGTGGGAACGGAGCAATGTAGTCTGACAGTTCATGAGAGTGGTGTCAGCTTGAAGGAAAACAAGTGCCATGATGCCTGGACCTTGTTGGCCTGTCTGGAGCTAGAAGGAGCAAAATCAAGATGTGTGGGTCTGGCTGTGCTCCCTTATTCTGCCCTATAGCAGCATCCTTCCAGATGACTGAGCCAAGAAAACTCATGTCATCTGTGAGCCAGGCATTTGCTGGAGCTGAGATGTCCCCAGGGAGAAAGTTTAATGCAGATTGTCTATGGCTCATCTGCTCAAAAGCAGACCTTGTGCTTAGGAGGGCTGGTTTCTGCTGTGTGCCTCAGCTCAGTGAGCTTTCCAGGAGGGGGAAAGCTGTGTGCACATCTTTCTTTGCTCTAACCCTTTTCTTTGGGAAGAATTCTGACAGGCAGGGAGCTGTAGTGCATTTCCAGAGGTCTCCAAGTTCTGGAAGAGAAGGGGGACAGAGTGGCTCAGCACAATAGGAAGCAGCCCCTGAGTTCTAGTGTGGAGATGCCTGGATGCAGTGCCCCGAGAGTGGAGATAACCAAAGCCCTGGAATAGCCCAGGTTTGGGATTGTGAGATCTCATTGTGAGAGGCACTTTAAGTATGAGTTGAAGGCACATAAACCAGCAGGGAATAAATCTCCACAATCGGTCCAATCTTTTGTGCCCTCACATACAGCCAGGTCTGCGGTGTTACTTTTTACAAACTGGAGTGGGAAATGAGGATGAAAGCAAGACAGCAGTGGCAGAATGCTGCAGGACCTCAGGGGAGAAGATAGCAAGCTTGTTTCCAGGCAGTTGAAGAGTTGGAGTTTGGGGTTTGGAGTAAACAGTGTTTGGTGGGATTGACAGAGCCTATATAACAATATGTCCATCTCACTCCTTCATTCTGTTTGTACTCTGCATGCCCATTAGATCAATTTGAGTTTACACAGAAACTGCTTAGGNATATATATATATATATATATATATATATATATATAAAATAAACCTGTATTTCTGTGTTCTAAAATGAATTAAATATAAACGAGTGAATGGAGCTTCCATAGCAGTACAGGTAGAGAAGCTTGAGTCAGCAGAAGCAGAGCAGAAGGACAGCAGAGGTTTATGGAGGCATGAATAATATGGTTCAATTCAATTGCTTCTTTGCAGACTTAACCCAAATTCCAGCATGATATTTGAGATACTTTTGGTACATGATAGGATAGGATTTTCTTTTGGGAATGATTCAGACGTGATGTTCTGTTCATTCATAGTAGAAGGGAAGTTTCCATGAACTTTAGATGGATCAGATTCAGGCCTGTAAGTGAACAAACACATCTTTAAACCATTATGGACCTTTCTCTGCTACTGCTGCTTTGTTGTGGTTTTGTTGTTTCTTTTTTTTTTGCAGTTAGCATAAATTCTTCTATTTACTTTTTCTTTACTTACTGTTCCTAAACAACTCTCACTTTGAGATCATCAGGTGCTTATGTCTTACTGCAGGTTTGAGCTGTGCACCACAGACTGTCCTGTATAAACATTTGCAAAATTAAGTTTTATTCCCCCGAAGGAGTGCTTTCTGAGTCAAAGAACACCCTTCTACTATGAATATCAATGTAATTAGTGAGATTTCACCCTGTGCAAAATGCTGACTGCTTTCTCCCAGCATGTAGGACTTGCTGGTAAATAAGGCAAACTGTACTTTTATGAACATCAGATCAAATTTGTCAGCTTTGGCTGCCCCTAGTTCCACTTTAACACCCCACCCCCCTGCACATATTTGACCAATTTAGCTGTATGGCCAAAAAAACCTGAAAAACAAAAAAGAAAAAAAAAAAAACCCACAAGTTCAGCATTGTGGAAATATTCATAGAAACCAAATTTTAGAACTTCCACAGAGAATATTCAACATAGAAGGATGTTCATTTGGCCAATTTTAGCAATTGTCAAAGAGAATCAGTCTTGAAGTCCCCTGAGCCCTCATTTGACTTTTCAGAATAAGCAGCATCAGATTTTCAACTGAAAAGTAAGGGAACCACAGTAGTTGGTGGATAATATCACATATTTATCAATAATAATGATTAGTTTATTCCCTAAAGCATAAGGTAATATAGTCCATGTCATCAGTATTGGCAGTTTCTATTTTGATGTTTTGGTTCTCCAGGTAAATATGCAATTCATTGCTCCACTTTGCTAAACTCTTGGCTTTACTGTAATTTGCCTGTGACTTCTCTTGCTGAAGTTCAGTGTTCTGTTAAAAAAAAAAAATCACTAGGAAATTTGTAATCACCACCTTTCAGCTTCATTAACTGCTCATTTTTTTTCTTACATTATAGAGAAAGAAAACTAGTTCTTCACCTCCATTCTCTGTAATATTCATTATTTCATAGACTTTATCACACCTTCGCTTATTTATCTTGTCTTTGACACAAATATCCCCCCCTCCTTTTATTCCTGTTTCCTGTATGTATTTTTCCATTTCTGTTATCATTCTTGCCACCTTCCTAAAGAGGAGGCTGAAACATTACATTGTGACTTATGTGGCCACTAGTCAAACCATCTGGAATTTCAGACTTCACCTTAGAGGGGGAGGGAGACTTTGGGGGGGATCCATCAAATAAATTGGAAAAACAAATACATTTATTGAACTCACCATCTGGTAGTGCACATTCCACCAGCAGAACAAAAAAAAAAAAAAAAAAAAAAAAAAAAAAAANAACAACCCACCAAGCTAAATTCAACAAATCAATTATTCATTGTGAATTATTCACTAGCTTCTATTCCAAACAGTGCCAAGATATGTTTGTTTATTTTCATTTGGAGTTTAAAAAAATCCATGGCAACACTGCTGTTTGTCTGTGTTCAAGCACAAAGAGCAGACCTGCACTTCTATTCTGGATGCCTTTATTTAATCAAAGAAAAGCAACAGAACAAGAAAGAACAAAAGCAAAGTTCTCAGAAGAGAAAATAGCATGTGTCTGTAAGACATCTTTTCACTGTGTCTGATAAAATGGTAGGTTGTGCAGGTGGCTAGGCTGTTTCAGAAATACAAATGAGAAAAAATGCATAAAGAATCACTGTATCTGTTAAATGTGTATTTGGGCACCACCTGACACAGACGGGGTTTGTTCCACAGCTGAAGGAAACAGATGGATTGATTTTACTGGAAAGGAGCTTAATAAACTGGTGTGGCTGCAGGGTTTACTTGCACTGTCAAACTGGGGAGTAGAGGATGGGAGAAGAGAGAGTTTGAGCCGGTGATATGGGAATAGGAGGGTTAGAAGCATCCTCATCTGATGGGAAGCTGCCATGTACTTGGGCTTAAGTTCCTGCCTGGTTTGGTCTCTTTGTGGCTCCACTTGTGCCATAGGACTGCAGTGAAGATCTGAGTAGTCCAAAGCAATGGAGATTTATAATCTTCTCTCTGGTTTGCAAGCTTTTACAGAGAAGACCATTTGGGGAACTGGGAGAGCTGGACAGCTCTGGGTGGTGTGATTAGATCTGAGGAGTCAGCAGAAGGGACAAGGTGAGAGCTAATCATCCATGGCCCTCATCCTACTGCTCTATTGGAAAGCATAGCAAAGGGGCTATGTTTTTTTCTTTTTTGGTGTCCCAAAGTAGATACCACTAACAACTAATTAAGCCCTAATTGAATAGTGGCTGAAGGGCAGTCAGATAAGTGCTTAGGAAATGGAAGGAAATAAAAGTGCACTATGAATCATGCTTTATATTGATTGTAGTCTCCTACAATGTAAGATGCTAGGTGCCTGGCCTTAGAAGCATTTGGGGCAACCAGAGCACTTTTCCATATGTTTTCACGCTGCCATGCACACAGCCTGGCTCCTTCAGCTATTGCTGCCTTTGGAGACCAACGGTAGCACTGTGGTGTGCAGACATCCCTTTGCAGGTGCTGATCTTGGCATCCCAGTGCAGGATTTGTTATTTTGCATCATGAGATGTTCAATTCTGGCTTTATGGGGGAGTTGTACCAGAGGGCCCTGTTGCCTTTACCCAGTAATGAAATTATATTATTCACCGATATATTTCCTGAAGTAGAGGAGTAAGAAGCTCTCATTTGAGCACATGCTTTACCCTGCATTTTTTACAATTTTTATACCCCCTGATTAGTGCCTGCCTGGTCATCAATTTTGTGCTTACAATTAAAACATCAGCACAAAACGTCCCACCATTAAGCTGTGGGCAAAAATGCTGCTGTCTCAAATTACACCAGGATAAGAGTAAGAATTCTTATTGATAAAGCAATATTGCAGTTTTGAATATATGTTGCCTTTTTAAAACTGTGGCCCAGATTTTGGGAACTAAGGCTAAAATATTCAAAGCAGTGGCATTTCCCACTTGCTGATGTCCTCAGCTATCAGGTTGCTGTGCTGAACAGTTTACTCTGCTGGAGATCTCTACAGCTTTTTGTGGCACTAATGCAAATATATATATTTGAAAAGGGAGAGAAGGAGTGAAAGAGAGATTGAAATTGAAAACACCCAAGATTAAAAACAAGAGAGAAAAAACCCACAAACCAAAAAGCCCAGCAAATGAAAGATTAGGGAGATTTTTCCCCTCCTAGAAAAAGTTTTTCATCATCTGATTTGCTTGGCTTCCGTCCAAACATTCATCCTCCACTCTGGCAGTTGTGGCTTCCTTGTTCTCTGTCCCTCCCCTGGTGTTCCTGTGCCCTGCCACTGGTTTGCCTGGGCAAGGCTGTGTAACTGTCCAAGTGTTGGCAGGACAGGGGAATGAGAGAGCAAGCTCCAGGGAATGGGCAGTACTCTGGTGGCAGCTCAGTGTTTGGGAAACAGGATCAGTGCCCAGCTGTACTTTACCGGCACTGATACCTCCCCTGCGAGAGGTTATACCTGGAGCATAGTCCAGATCAAGGGGCTACTCAGTATCAGGGATTGTTTCAGGAGCTGGACATGTTGGTGCAGAGAAAGCTGGCAGAGCAAAAAGTGAGATGGAAGAGCAGCTGAAACCCTCCAAAATCCTTCTGCGCTTCATAACTGGCAGATCAGAAACAGGCTGTGTAAACTAAGGGACATAGATGATTTTGACACCCAAAATGTCTTCAGAAGAAGATCCATTTGCAAAGGTGGATTCCTTTTTCTTTGGAATTTTTGGGGGGGGAGGCTTAAAATTAATGCCAGTAATGTACAAAGCTGCCAGTGTTTTTCAGCAACATTGTTCTCTAAGATACAGGGGAGTTTTGTTGGCCTTTACAAATGATTTATTCTGACAGTTATTGTATGTTCAACAATAAATTAAGTTAAAATAGACTATCAGCACATATTTGCTGATGCTCTTAACCGCTCAGTAATAGATGGGAATTTCCTCTCCAACCTCATTGTCCTTCCAAAGTAAACAGACTTTGGTATGTAAGCCAGACAAGGGCAGGGTCCTCCAAAGGGTAGGTCAGCAGGGAGAGAGAAGTTTTCAGCAAATGCCTCTCTAGTTGCTGATATGTGATGTCAGAGGACTGAGAAGATAATTTTGGTGTTATTGGAAATGCAGAGTTTTCTCCCAGCAAATAATATGTACAGTGAGAACTTACACTTTTAGTACTTGGAATCTTTTTGGAATCTTTCATGACAGTTGACGCTGTTTCACAAACATCATTGCAGCATCTGCCTCACAGATCTCATGGCTCTCTCCCTGTATGTCAAGGGCACCCTTTGCTCACCAAGCTGCCATGCCTCAGGCAAACCTGTCCATGTTATCTGGTACAATGCTGCATTGAGGCACTGCTGCTCTGATATCTTTGCTCTGCAGAGTCAGCTCAGAGGGTGGAAGTGACATCAAGAGGAGTGCATCCTTGTGCCCCAAGGCAGAGCTGGCTAAACTGATGCCATTCTAACCAGCCAGGTATCTGGTATGCTTTAACTGTAATAAGGCTTTTGATGCTGTTGTGGAATCCCAATAAGCAAATCAGAAAAGGTCAGTTGAAATACCAAAGGGTAGTTGCAACATCTCCTGTGCTCAGAGAGGAGCTACCAGCAGTTCTCTGTCAAACTGGAAAATGTGTGGAGTGGCAGGGCTCAGTCCTGTAACAGGGCTCAGTATTTCTTTCCTGAATTTGATGATAGGGATACCAAAAAAGCTCTTATTTTTTAATGTTTATGGGATTTCAGCCACGCTTGTGGAATGGCCTAGAACAAAATGCTTAAGTTGCCTGGAAAAGTTGTGTCTAAAATTCAGGAAGAGTATGTGCTGCGCTTTGTCAGAGATAATGAAGTATGTGTATATGGGCCAAGGAATGGCGGGTTGAAGAGCAATCCTGTGGAAGAACATGCTGGAATTACTGTGAAATGTGAAGTCAGAAGGGACTGACTGAAACTGTAAACTGAAACAGGAATATATTTATTTAATTATTCTCATATTTTCCCTTTCTCCTGCAGCAGCCAGGACACTTAGTATTACTTTCTGACCTGCCTACCTAGCATCCCTTGCAGTCTGGCTCTGAGTCTCTGCTATAGCCAGACAACCATGGGCACAGGTGACAAAGACTTATAGAAGGGCTATGGGGACTCTGAGATGCATTAGGGGCTCCAGCTCTTCTCCTTGCTCCCTGTCTAGTTTTGTGCCAACTCTGGAGAACCCCAATGCCATTAGCACACCTGTGGTATCAAGGAAAGGGGGAGTTAAACAAGTGGAAGAATGAGGCAGCCTATCAAACCAACATGCTGTAAAAACACCCCAGATGCTGCAGGGGCTGCTTCTCCATCAGCACTGCATCCACCTGCCAAAGTCCTCTGAGGCAGTACAAATGAAAGCCTAATTCTTAGGCATTGAGAGTAATCTGCCTGTCTTCATGTCCTCTCCTCCCTTTGCCTGTTACCTTCTGTCCCCCACTTGCCTCACAAGAATTTCTTGTAAACAAGATGGTCTCTGTTTTCTTGAGAAGCGTCAAGTTGCTGATTTGACCTGGAAGGATAATTCACAGAGATTCACTGGCTCTGCAGTTTTGCATTGGCTATTACAAATGTCTGTGAGCTGAGGGCGGTTGCCTTGACTTTTCTCGAGGAATGATTGTTTGCTTACTTGTATGGCTTGCTCTTTCTTTCTTTCTTT
>PYHW01009617.1:1404870-1420258 GCA_013186435.1 Turdus rufiventris
TCTTTCTTTCTTTCTTTCTTTCTTTCTTTCTTTCTTTCTTTCTTTCTTTCTTTCTTTCTTTCTTTCTTTCTTTCTTTCTTTCTTTTTCCCTGTTTTTTTCCCTCCTTTTAATGTTTTCTTTTTAAGTCAGTTGAGCAGCAACTGACAGAGGTTTGCAATTGAATCTACCTTTGCTGTGGTGGATCACAGTCTCTCCCCTTGTTTTAATGATATTATGAGGACATTTCCTGTAGCCAGAGGGTGTTATGAAGAAACCAGTGGCTTTCACTCTCTCTGGAAGACAAATCAGTTTAGGAAAATAGAACACAGAAGAACATAAGAGTATTTGGAACTTGTTTGAAGGTTTTTCCTCTTCCCAGGCTTGTGCCCAAGTATCACTCCTAGGAAAACTGAGCATCTCTGCATCTCTTTGGCTGTGTGGGAGTTTAGAGGTAGCCCATACATGCCTACTTGCATCCATGCACACAAACATTTTACAATTAGGTGTATGCAAATGACTTCTCTGATTGGTTTGGAACCAAGCTGAAGTGGGAGATTTTAGGAGCTCTTCATTTTTGCTGTGACCAGCAATGTCTGGTGCAATATAAAGTACAATTTCTGATGCAAATATGCGCATGTGTTTGAGCTGCTTTGTTCTCTGCTCTTTACCATTACGTAGGTTGGCAAACTGGAAATGGCTTTGTGCCAGCATTTAATGGGAACAGCTCCCAACTGCTTAACGTGAGTGCAGAAAGAAATTGCAAAAGAGAGGAGGTTTTGATAGTGAGAGCAACCATGTTTTAACTGGGAAAAATTCTCCTATACAGGTTCCATAGCTTTCCCAACACTGGTTATGACACATTTTCAAATCCATACCGCTGTGAAGTAGAAATTACAGCCAATTAAACAAGACTACCAAACAGAGTCTGTCCCCAAATTTTCCCTTTTTGTATTTGTTGAACTGCACAATTATTTTAAATTGAGTGATGCATATTCATAAACCACATTTCAAACCACCCAGTCTTCTGGTTTATGTATCTAGTTGGAATATTAGCATATATTTCAGTAGCTCATTTAATTTCATTGATCCCAAAGTTCCTTACAGCCGACGTGCGTGATCTTTGTACCAGTACTGAAGTGCAGCTTCCTCCGCAACAGAATATAACAGGTGCTCAACAGAGTGAGAATTTCCTCCCACCACATCAGCTAAACCAATATACAGCTGCCTCTGCCTCCACCAGGAATGGCTGGGTAGGTTGTGTAGAGGGATTACAGCACATTACATGACACTGGCAAATTTCTTTTCTTGGATTAGTGTTGAGAGTAACCTTAGAGCCTAAGAGTTAGTCTGTGTGGGCAGGTTGTGCAGCTGTAATGAGAGATGTGGATTTTATTGGCTGTTGTTGTGGTGACAGATGGGGGTTACCCAGTCTGGTGGGAAAGCCACTCACAAGGAGCTCAGGTGAATGATGCCACTAGTGAGGGAGGAT
Source organism: Turdus rufiventris (assembly GCA_013186435.1). Taxonomy (NCBI): domain Eukaryota; kingdom Metazoa; phylum Chordata; class Aves; order Passeriformes; family Turdidae; genus Turdus; species Turdus rufiventris. The sequence continues at coordinate 1,406,340 of PYHW01009617.1, forward strand.
GAGTTAAAGAGCGGGGTTAATGGGTGCAAGGATATCTCCTCAAAATCTCACCTTACATATGATTGGTAAAACTTTCCCATGCAGGCAAACCCAAAGACCCACTTGGTGAAATGAAGGTTATCAATTGCATGTCACTTTTTAAAAATACAGCATAAGGGTTGGTAGCTCACGTAGGGAATCTTTCAAAGCTGCACCCAGAATGTCCCTCTTAGAATCCTGTGGCAGCACTGCTGAGTTTCTGAATCACTAACACTGTTATTTGCAGTTTCTTCCATCCAAATAGTGACAGTTCGTTTCTCAGCTCTCTTAACTTGTCAGCTCTGCAGTGGGGCCTATGGCTGCTCAGGCACAGCTACTGAGAAGAGGCAAAGAGAAACCTCTTAAATTTCTATCATCTTTCATTCTCATGACATTTATCAAATTTCCTCTGACAAGTTCAAATCAGACATGCTCCCCTGCCTTCCTAAAAGTATCCCTCTGATGGGCAGGAAGGGTGAGACAATGGGTAGCACATGCTTGGAAGAAAAGGGGAAAAGTGTTGTATAAGGGAGAAAAGATCCACTGAAAAAACAGAAATAAAAATAAAATTTAAAAAGGCCCCAAAACCTATAGAAGGAGGAAAAGGATAGAGAAAGAGGCAGGAAAATAAGGAAAAAATAAATAGTTTAAGATTGCTTGAAAGATTTATTAGGCCCACACATTAGAGTCTGCAGTCTTTAAAATGCCTGGAAAAACAAGTGTTGTCTTTACTGTTATGTCTGCCAATATCCTTGTCACACAGCTAGTTCTGCATTTTCTGGTCCTAAGTTTTCTCCTGCATTTCTCCACTATCTTTTTTAAATTTTTTTTCCCCTGTAACTAGTATTCTCCTCAGTCATTGTCTTATACCTTCAGGAGGATTTTTTAAAACCTCTTTCTTCCTGAGTCCTGAGTCAGGAAGGTTTCAAGAAGGTACAAGAGGTTTCTTCCATTTCCAAGACAGATGGACAGCCAGAGTAGATCATGCCCACTCACCTTCTCATTCTCAGGCCATGTCAGGGGATGTCCCAGGAGAAGAAAAGCAGAGAGATCTGAACTAAACTTCCAGATCCTTCTGCATCTTTTTCCCTTACAGCTTGGGACTGTGGTGCTGGGCCAGCTGATAGCAATCTCTGCCTCCATGATCTGCATAGTTTAACTGCCTGCTCTCAAGATGTCATTTGGAGAAGACTACCCATTAGGGAAAGAGGGGTTACCTGGGCAAAACAGTAGTTCCCTGGCTGTTTTAAGATTCTTTTTCCCAGGCCTGTGACACTTGATGTCTTGGTCCATACTGGGCAGTGGTAGCATATTATGCAGGACACTGGCACCACCACTGCAGGGGCTCTGTTCAGAAACCATCTCTTCTTAAAAATTATTGCAGCTCCAGTACGCTCAGCTCTGCTAACACCATAGGCATTCACCATCTGGTACAGGCAGTGGCTGATACCTGTCATTAACTTCAAGATAGGAACAGACCACAGCTGCCATTATCCTGAGCTCCCATGTCCACAGAACATCGAGAGAAAGTTTTGCGGCAAGACAAAGCCATGTACACTGGGAAGTTGAGAGTCTGCTGGCCACATAACTGTGTACAAGAAAAGTGACTGAAAAATCCACTGGAATGAGCATAATCTGACTGAGCAGAGCTGTGCTTTCTAATGACATTGATGAGTTTTGCTTGTGGATAGCAATTTTAACTCCCAGAAGTACAAATGGTCCTGCAGCTACTATTTGGCTTATCTTTCTGCTAGGCTGTCTGCTGCATGTGCTTTTCCTGTGCCATGCATCTAGTTTCTGTGTGTGTCAGAGGAAAAGCTCTGAGGAAGTGCTGCATACTGGATTGGTAGCATCTTCCATATTTTCAAAATATGTTTTAGAGAGTCTTGATGGTTTGCACACATTTGTCTGAACTCTCTGTGGCTGAAGGAATATCATGTTGATTGCCATCTGCCCTCAAAGTTCAGAGGCTGGTTGAAACACTGCCAAATGTCCGGGAATTTTCAGCATTTATCAAGAAATTTCTTGGATCTGGAAGTCAGCAGAGAACACACTTTCCTGGGAGATTGCCATTAGTATTAGTCAGAAAACAACTTCTCTATGTGGCTTAAAACTAAAGAAGTGTTTAAGAATGAGGGGATGGGAGGTAGAAGTAATCAGGTTTGGGTTTGCCTCTTGTTTGGACCAAGAAGGTTCATGGATGGTTAGTTCTTTTATTCACGTGAATAACCCTGGTAATCTGGAAATTTCCACAGATCCATGGTCTTTGGCACTTAGTATCAGACAAGAACAGGAAAGTGTGTGGTAAAGGAATGACTAAAAGAGAGCGTGAACTGGGTAACTCAACTCAGGTCTCTATTTCAGGCTAAACATGACACAAATGCAAAAAGCCAAAGATACAGCCATTCACTGATTCCCTCTACTTACAGATATCTGCTCAAACGTGCAGCATTTCCTTCTTGATAGCATTTCTGTTGCATGTTACTGTCCATCTGCAAGGAGATTACATATTTAGCATCTGTCTACCCATCCATCAGCATTATGTTTCTTAAGGCACCCATTAATGTTGGCTTTCAACATCTGTCTTCCTTGCCACCTGGTCTCTGTGTTTTGCAGTCTTCTGACAGAAAATTCCATCTCTGTTATGGGCATTTGCTTTCTTGTGCCTTCGTTCAGGTAGAGACTTGTTGGCTCTTTTTCATGGATTTTGTTTTTCTTTTCTTTTTCCTCTCTGCAGTGTTCCCTGAATGTAAAATAAAAGTGAGGCTGGTTGAGACATTTAGCCTTGCTGCTAGAAGATCCAGGCATGACTTGCAGTGCATCACTGTTTCCTGATGGCATAGGACAGCTCACTTCTGCAATTATGCACAGTACCAGCAGCGTGTCAGAATCCTGACTGACAGCTTCCCAATTCAAACATCTTACTTGTGATTAAGAAAGTTTCATTAAGAAACTGTGATTAAAAAAGTTTCATTTCTTTATTTGAAGTATTAAAAGAGTCATCCCAGTATGTGGAAAAGTTCTGACTTGGTCATCAAAGCAATGTACAGGTGACGATCTTGACCTTTTAACTGCCAGGCTATTTAGTCATGGAGCCAGGTGGAGAATTATACTGCTGAATCTACCAAGACTGGTTACCTACAGAGACTAAATTGCTCTGTATGCAGCTGATGTATCATGGAAGTTCAGGGCAATTAGCTGTACATGATGAGAGTCACAAGCTCTTAAGGCCAAAGTGCCCAGCTGCTCCACTCTTGGAGATCTTGGACACTCTACAGGGCCTGACCTTCAGTCTCAGCTTGGGCACCACCCCTGACATGTTGATAATCAAGAGGCTGGTGTAACTGGGATAGAAAATTGTGGTAAACACGGTATAGTTTTAAAGCTCTTCTGCTGCTGAAGGCCTCAAGTTATTGAAACAGCAAAATTGTTTTGACTTTTCTCTTCTTCTTGCCATTAAAAAGAAGAAAAGTAGAATCTAAATGCAGTCTGTCACCTGTCCCTAGCTGAAGCACTAACTTACCGTGTGTCTTGTAATGATACCTAGAAGCTTTGGTGTCATTATTAACAGTGTACAAAAATATATCAAAGAACTATTCCTGTCCCCAGAAAGCTTGTGATCTAAAGTCCAGATCTTACAAAGCATTAAGAATCTGCTTCGCAGTGTGTTTCAATTGTAACTGATGAAAATTGCTGTTATGGAAAATACAGTTCCCAAGTATCAGTCAGGAACCCAGGTTACAGAACCCTCTAATAATATACAATAAGGAGAGTTCCAGAACCAGCAAGTTTACAGTCAAAATGTTGAGCATTGACCTTCTGTTGGATTTCTTACAGTTCATACAAATTCAGTGCCTGTGTAAGGCTTTGCAGACACTATGCATAAAATGGGGGAAAGATAAGAAATATATAAGATACAATAAAGATATAGGTGGAAGCATAAGGTAACCATGTAAGAATATAAATCTAAGATAGAACTGAGAATATTCCAAGATCTTGGGTTTTTTCTGCAACATTAACTTGATTGCATCGCACACTAGAATATATATAGGTTCTCTGTTCTTATTTTACCTGTGAAATGTACAATTTCATATATAATGTGTGATAAATTGGATGCACAATGGCCTAGAATCAATGGTGCAGGAGCAACTTTAACATATGGAATGGCTTGACTTCTAAGCTTGATTTCTCAGTCTTAATGTTTTAGCAATGCTGAGGTTTTTTTGTACTATAGATATATTTGCATGCATGTGCCCTTCTGAAAACCAGGTGAAACAGAAGCCAAACTTAGCCATGCAGTAGTGCTGTCTGTAAAAAGAAAGATCTAATGAGCCTGTTGCAAAGCCCATCTGTTTGACAGGCCATTTATTGAGTGCTAGTGCAGCTGGAGTGGGATTCTCTCTGATAGGAATAGATGGGTAGGCTGATAATTTGTATACAGGAGAGCTGAGTCCCTGGGGGAAGAAAAATGTTTTTGGATTAGTTTTGTTACCTTTTTGTTGCCCTATTTGTTAATAGTAGGACTTCCTTGGGGCTCTTTTCCTATTTCAAAAGTGAGATAAATAAAGAAAAATAGGTATTTTTCTCTATAACCTTGGGGATAAACTGGGCTGACTCTGTAGAATGACAGAGATTTTCTCCTGTGGAGTGGAGACTGCTGGGGTTTAGAACATGTTATTTTAGACAGATATCTATTTGGACAGAGTGAAATACCTGAAGATGATAAATGGCCTGTATTTGCACATTTCCCAACTGAAATGCTAACATTACTGGAGGCCCATATCCCAAATCTGATCTGAAAGACATGCTTCATACTTATGTCTCTTCCTAGTGCTTTTATACCATCATAAAGACTTTAGTATCCCATCAAGACATATTAACATTTTTCCTTGAGCTGGGATGGTATGAAAGTGGCCTGTTTTCCAAAACTCATCATACCTTCTCTATGTAACAAAGAAGTCTCATATATCCTCACTTTCAGTCCTCTTAGAAGCTCAGGGCATGAAGAAGGCTTGATGTGACAGTCAAATAGGTAAGAACTCTGATGAAGTCTGTGAAAATACAACCTAACGCTCTCAGGGAAAAATAATTTGTAGCACTGGTGCCCTGGCCACAGCACAGTTTTTGTTGTCTCCTTTCTCAAGGAAGGAAACATGGAGTAACAAGCAGATATAGGAGTGGAAGGTAACAGATGATACATGGAAGCACTATGTATGAACATAAACATAAATATATGATGGAACACATGGCATAGCCCCAGCCAATTTTTCCCTCTCCATCCTTCTTTCTGTTTCAAATCAGACAAATTAATATTTTATTTTTGCACAGCTGTAGGGGAGATATATTATTGAAGGGATCAGAGATCACATTTTCCCAGCGTCCCTCCTCATTCTCTGGTTTTCTGTGCTAGATTAAGGCAAATTTAAAGAGAAAAAACCACAATGACTTGCAGGGCTGGAGTTGTGGGAGTTCCAAAAATTCCACACAAACATTTATGCCTCAAGTCCTTCTTTGCTTACTGTTCTCAACATACTCATGAATAAGGCTCCCATGAGACAGGTACATCAAGTTTGGCTCTTAATAAGTTATACAGATGCCCAGGGTCTGGGCATGGTCAGAAGAATGGTGTGTTGCTCAAAGCCCTGCCTGCAGTTTTGGGTTCTGCACCTGTGCATGCCTCAGGACCCCTGTCAAAAAGCAATTTTTCTCAATTTCTGTAGCATGCTGTAAAATACATACATGAAAAAGCCTAAGGAAAGTATTGTGGTATTGCTGTCTTGGGCATAGCAAAATTTGCTGTTCATTTGTGTTGTGTTTGTTTCTATTATTTTTTTTTTCTGGAGCAGACCTGAGGGCTTCTCATCCAGGAAATTAGGAATACTTCAAGTGCACTGAATTTAATCAGTTCAGCAGATATTTTTGTGCAGTCTCACAGAGGAGATAGGGTGATCTAAAAGTCTTGAGTCCACACTTTAAATCTACACTGTCTCTCAACAGGACACCCTGCACAAAATATGCATGTACAAGATACTGCTTGGTCCTGTTGAAAACCCACTACTCTTCAGCCTGCCAAAGTATAAAGGTGCTGATGAGCCTGTCTGTAATGACAGGTTCAAAATAACATTTGAAAACAGATGAGTTACCATCTGAAAACAGTCAATGAGGGAAGTAGGTGTCCACTTACAGACCAGGTACATGGGGTAATCCTTGTGTGAATCTCCAAGTAAGATGTAGCAGAGACAGAATGCCACAGCATAGAGATAACACATACACTGAGGTAATTTTTTTTTCTGGCATTTCAGAGACAATGTGGGGGGTTTTTTTTGTTTGTTTTTGGGGTTTTTTCGTTGTTGTTGTTTGTTTTGGTTTGGTTTTCTTGTTTTGCTTTGTTTTTTGTTTTTATTTTTGTTTTTTGTTTTTGTTGTTGTTGTTGCTGTTTGTTTGCTGTTTGGGGTTTTTTCCCCTTGAGAGTCTCCTGGCTGTTGCAAATATCTTCTAGAGGAAAAATGCTGCAGAGAATAAACAGGTCTGACCGGCTGATCTAAAATATATCCTTACTGGCTTTTGCTGATGGAAGAAGGGGATGTATTTGAGAGTGGGAGCACTGGATACAGCACGGCCATTTGGCTGACCCCCAGGAGTTCAGAGAGAGGCTTTATCGTCTCGTGGTGTGCTGTGAGGCATTTACTAGTCCTGTGTAAAACTGTCACTTTCAGTGCAGTGAAAGTGTTGGGACTGTTTAGAAACACAGAGCATCCTCCTCCATGAAAATCATGTATGTAAAACTTCCCTGCTTTGCCTTGGGCCCCTCTAATCTTTCCCTTCTGTCAGCAGGGCTGCCCCCCAAACCCATGACCCCTCTGATTGTTTCATGGCTGAGAAGTCACACAGCTGTAGGAGAAATTTTCATGTTCCTCTGTTCCTCCCCACTCCCAACCACATACAGAAAGAAAATTCAATTAAGCAAGTAATTTTCTGTTGTGTTTAAGTTAAAATAGTAGTAATCACACCAATTACAGAAATCAGGTTGGCAATCATGGACCCTGCCCTCTGCATTGCTTATTAACTTCATTTCAATGTGTGATTTCCCTCCACCCCATTGAAATTGGTGAATGTCACCTGTGTATGTCTCTGCTCCTCCAGGGTGTAATAGCGTCTTTGAAACCTAACAACCAATTGCTGCCCTCACACATGCAGTCAGATTTATCCCTATCTCCCACTATTAAAATAATGAGTGGGTAGCAGATGTAGTCAAATGTTTTTGCAGTATTCTCCCTCTGTCCTCCCTCCCTTTCCCTAGCAAGCAATAGTTTGAATCTTAAGCAGTGTCTTGGATTGCTTAGTGGAAGCATTTCCTAGGCCCAGGGGGAAAACAGTTACACAACTGCCTAGGATCTTTTTTTCTGTTTTCCTTTTTTTCTCCCCTTAATCCTATCTTTCTTTCTACTTGGATGAATTCTTTAATTATTTAAACTGTACAACAAAAAGCACAAGAAGCAGATGTCTCCCTCTGTTCTCTCCTCTGTTTCTGTTCTCCCATCTCCTAGATTATCAATGGAAATCCCTTTACAAGCAAAACATTACTTTGTTGCAGGAAAATTTTATCATATTTTCCCCTTCTATTGCTCTCGTGAATGTAGGCAGATTTCTAGTTGACTTCCTTTTGTTACCCCTTTCTCCAGCTCTAGAGTCAAAAGGATTCAGAATCCAAAATACATTTGACTACAAAAATTTTTGAGAAGGAAGCTGTTGGTCCAGTTCCTTTGGCCCAGGCAGGAAATCATATCTCTTTCTGCCATGAAATGCTGAGATGCTGTACTGCAAACATGGGGCCTAGCTTTGGGGTGCAGCAGCTGTTCCAGATAACCAGGTACCCTCCAAAACCAGAAACACTCAAATCACTATCTTCTTTCCATAAAATTGGTTGATACTCAACTGTACATATGTATGAGCTCACAGTGAAATTGGATTGTGACATGTGGAGGGAATGAGATGAGGTGATGAATGAGATTAATCTCACACTACTTTAAAAAGATTTCAAGTTCTTTGAATAGAAGTGCCAGTGAAAGAAGAAACAGAATCATGATTCTTCTTATTGATACTGTTCCTTTTCACTGCTTTGCTCAATTCCAGGGCTGGGAGATGATCTCACCTCTCAGGGCCAAACTGAACTCCAGTATCAGGGATTAGAGAACTCCAGAGTCACAGAATAGATTAGGTTGGAGGGGACCATTATTTAGGTTAAAACTGTTGCCACTTGTCCTGTTACTACGGACCCCGGTGAAAGGTCACTCTTCATCTTTCTTATAAGCACCCTTTATATACTGAAAGGCAACAATAAGGTGTCCCTGGAGCCTTATCTTTTCCAGGCTAAACAAACCAAAATCTCTCAGCCATTCTTCATAGGATAGGTGCTCCAGCCCTTCTTGTGGCCATCCTCTTGTGGTCATCCTCACTCATACAGGCTTATGTCTGTGCTAAGGACTCCAGAGGAGGCTGCAATATTCCAGTTAGAGTCTCATGAGAACAGAGTTGAGGGGAAAATCACCTCCCCTGCCCTGCTGGTGATGCATTTTTTTGATGCAGCTCAGGATGCAATTGGGTTTCTGAGCTGGTAAAGAACATTACTGGCTCATATCTAGTATTTTTTTTTCACCAGAATTCCCCTGTTCTATTCCACATGGCTGCTCTCAATCCATTCATTCTCCAGTCTGTATTCATACTAGGGATTACCATGTTGCAGGTGCAGGACCTTACACTTGGTGGTGTTGAACTTTTTAAAGCTCTCATAGGCCCGCTTCACAAACCTGTCAAGGTCCTTGAGGACAGCAACCCTCAGCTTCCTGTCATGTATAAACTCTCTGAGGTGGACTTAACCTTACTATGTCATTAATAAACGTGTCAAACAGTACCAGGCCTGATATGGCCCCTTGAGGAACATCACTTGTTACTCATCTCCTTTTGGACCACTAAGCCATTGAGTGAAACTTACTCCATCCATCCTTATTTCTTACCTATCTACTATTCCATCCATCAAACCCATACTGTTCCAATTTATCAACAGGGATGTTGGCCTGAACTATGTCAAAGGCATTACAGAGGTAAAGATAGATGACATCAGTTGTGCCATCAAAATGTTATCCTGCCTTGTCTAATGCACTGCTGCTTCTCACGTCACCTCCTGTTGTACTCCTGTCTTTCCCAGTGTGTTCTGGGTTGAGTGTTCTTCAATCATTAATGGCATTTGCTGCAATCCAAAAAAAGAGGCTGTTGGGAAAATGTTAATTTACATGCTTGTTCAAAAGTCAAATTAGCTTCTCACATCTCTGCTTTTTTGGGATCACTGTTTTTCCTGTGGTTGGTCTGCTGGATTATTTACACTTTCCACAAGAGAGGTGGTGAGCCATTTGGATTTCGTACACAGCCAAAGCTGGTCAGATTGTCCACAGAATTAAGATAGACCTGCCGTGTATTGGGAATATCAAGCCCTTTAACAGGTATGAGAGCAGCTCTGGAATGGCATTTTCCCAACATGCTGTGCCTGGTAAATTGGCTAGCACTGACTAATTTAATGGATACTCTTTGTTACATCTCTACTGCCTACCTCATGCTACATCTCTCTAAAAAAGCTCATTACAAATTTGTGATGTACTTGTTTCAACATGTTTGTGCAGTGAAGTCGGGACCTGGCCACCCCAGTAACTCTGCAGTTTGATATGGTGCTGAGTGGTTCATGCATGCCATATCACAAGCAGGCTATCTTGAACTGCTGCTCTGATAAGGCCCGATAAGGCCCTGCCTCTTCCCTACACTGGCTCAGGCTGTATCCTGAGGAAGCTGATGGAAAGGCTCAGTCACACTTCTTGTCAAGTAGGGGAGGATCCCATTTAAGCAAGAGTGTGTCTTGAGAGGGAATCAGTGCAGAAATAGTAAATTGGGCCCTAGAAGTTCAAGAAAATGTTTTTTTTTTCCAGTGTTCTTCTCTCCTTAGGTTTATTGTCAATAGCCCACACTAAGGAGAGCCACTCTGGATGCCCCAGAGTACACAGGCATCAACAAAGGAGGGCAGCCCCAGAAGAGAGCTCCCTCATGGGTTGGTACCAACCTGCTGATGAAGTGACCATTTTCTATGGGTGCCCCAGCCTGATGTTCCATGCTGGGATGTGGGCTGCAGCATTACTTAGCTGAGTGCCTACATTGCAGGGTTTGACAGCAGTAGCAGGCCATGTGCCTGGCTGCACTCTCCACAATCCCCAGGGCAGGCACAGGCCATATAATCACACAGACAGGAGTGGTTTAATCCTAGAGAAGGGAACAGACTGGGGAAGGGAAATGGCAGCATTTCAGGATGTGCAGGTGTTACGTGCCACAGTTCCACTTTCGATTGGCTGCACAATGAGGTTTTGCTGGTCTTCCTGCCATCTTGGCTGGCTCATGGGCTGAGGGACCTTCCAGCCCTGTGGCAGATGGAGGAGACGGGGGCCACTGTGTCCTGGACAGACCCCTGGAGCTTTCATTCCTGTGTGTTTTCCTGTTCTGACTCCCAGCTATGTGTAAATTTTCCCTTGCTCTTCACCTGCCAGAGCCCAGGGCACTGAAGGATCAGGTGGCAGGTAAAGTAATCAGTCTGGAGGGCTTTTAGCAGCATGTCCTGCCATGGTTTGACAGCACATCTCTGTCAAGGAGACTGTGTCTTTCCTTGATCAATAAATCAATGTGTCCTTTTTTACCTTTGTGCGCCAGCATGTCAGTCATTTCATGCCATGGACAATGTAGAGCTGGCACTGAAGTGGCATGGTAAACACTGCCTCCTGATGAGACCCCTCAGGGCTGGATCAAAGTCCAGGGCCTCAGCAAGATTTCTGCCCATGCCCAAGTATCTAGGGATGGCACCAGTCCACATCCTTTTAACTGCCTGGGTCACTGCTTTCAAAGCAAATCCTCTGTCAGGATGTCTGCGATGAGCTTGAGTATATCTCTGAGAAGTCTTGGGCTCATGTCCATGTAAGCCACAGTACTTCATTTCTGTCAGGTGTCACTGAGTCAGACATCACTGAATCAGACATCTCTGAGCCAGGGGCTCTCTGAAACAAGGCTCTGTCAGCATCTCCCCTTGCATCCCACAAGTTCTCACTTCCATGTGCGATAAAAGTTTCACTGCTGTGTTTTGAGGAGCAGAAAGCATGGTGTCCCATGGCAGTCACAGGTGGAGGCATGGAGGATGCTTCCAGAGCTGTGCCAAGTGTGGGCTGAGGCAGGCTGCTGAGGCTTGCTGGGTGAGGCTGCTGTTGGCCTGGGGTTGGCCTTGCATGCAGGTGGATGCTGCACACAGGGTGGGCTGAGCTCCTGGTGCCTGGCTGCTAAGGTTTGTAGAGTTATAGCTTGTGTCTGCCTCAATCTCTGATTTATCTACTCCTGTTCACGCTGTCGCAGCTCCTTCCCATGAATGAAGAGGGCAGAGTGAAGAGGGCAGCAGCATTTGGTAGAGAGGGACTGACAAACACCTGGGGCCTCAGAGCAAGGTCAGAATGATGCCTGCACATCTTTGCTTGTTTTACCAAGGCCCAGACTGAGCATCACCAAAGTCAGTGTGCTTAGGAATGTAATTCTGTAATATAAAAATGAGAGTCTGTGTCTCTTTCAGCATCTCTTCACAAAACTGAGATGAAAACCTGAGACTAGAAAACAGTTGTTTTGGACGTGTCATGCTAATTTAGGGTATCTTCTTTTGGTGTTTGTGCTGGTTGTGCATTGAAGGCACATGAGGAGAGAGCATACTCAGAAGTTTTTCTCCCTGAGAACTTCCTCTGTGAGTTGATGGGCCCAATTGGAGGTTGGTTTGGTTGTTGACAGCCTGAGAAACCAATTGGAGAAGTTAGTCTGCCTCCGTGAATTTACATTTTGAAGCAAGTAAAGCTCCGGCAAAGCTTCTTTCCATTCTGGCCTTTCACAAAGTAACACTGACTGGCCTGGGTCCCCTCCCACTTGGCCCAACCTGGGCAGGGGTGGGCTCGGGAAGCCTCCGGGCCACATTTTCAACTAGGGGCCCCAATAGCCAGGGGAAGAAGAGGCCCGCTGCTAAGATTCTAACCCCCACCCCCGGCGTGGCTGTGGCTCAGCAAAACTCTGCCCTGTCGCTAGCTTGGAGCAGCCATGGGGTGGCCAGACCTGCCCAGCCACCCACGCAGCCTTGGGTGAGGGAGGCAGCTGAGCCCCATTCTGGCAAAGCCCTTCTGCACCCTTGCTTGCTGAGCAAGGTGGAGGGAAGAAGACAGGGGCTGGCAGACAGCCCTCGCCCAGCTCCCCAGTGTGGCCCATGTGCCCTGAGATCCTGGCACTGCTCCAGCATGGGACGCAGCCCCCTGCATCTTCTAGATGAGATTTTTAACTTTCCAGTGCTCAGATAAGACTTACAGATCTTCAATCGTCCCTTGAGTGAGAGGAAAAAATACAGAGAAGATGCACCAAAGTCAGTGTAACCAAAGTCTACATGGAAGGAGAATGAGGAGACACTGTGAAGGTTGGCTGGAAATCCTTTTGTAAGCTATAAAGAGGGACCGTACTACACTAAAAATTCCTATAAACCATGGAAAAAGACATGGGGGTTTAGAGTGTTTGGAAGATCCTTTGCCCCAAGGGGAAAAAAAAGGGGATCTCTGTTCTGGGGATGAAGTATGAACAGAGAAAAAGAGAGATGAAGAGGACTTTTGCTTTTGAACAGTTCATTCTTAAAAGTACTACAGTAACGTCAGGAATATAAGCCGCACCCTTTTGACTAAGATTTTGGTCCCAACCCAGAAGTGCAGCTTATATTTCAGAGCGGCCAATATATGAACAAAGTTCAGAAATTTCCCAACTCAGAAGTGCAAGCCGCGGGCTGAGTTGAGCTCCCGAATTGAGCATCTGACAGTAAAACCCGTGATTGTGTGATTGTTACAAATTGGTTACTCTGTTGCATGGTGGGGGGAGTGGACTCCCGCTAGCACCATGGGGCAGCGCTGGGCTGGGGTGAGCCCGGCGGCAGCGGCAGTGGCAGCGGCAGCGGCAGCAGTGCCAGGTGGCTCTGCTGAGTGGCAACAGCCATGGCAGCACCGCCCGGCCGCCCCGAGCAGCCCCACCAAGCAGCAGCGCTGGGCTGGGCCACCTGGCCCCATCGTCAGCCCTGAGTGGGCCAAGCCCGCCCAGCCATGAGCCGAGCCAGTAGACCCCTCAATTGCACGATTCCTTTACTATTTTGTTACTTTGTTGAACGCGAATCCTCACTGTGAATGAAAGTGCAGTTTATAATCTGGTGTGGCTTATATATGGATGAAGAATGAAACGTTGCCAACACCCGGAAGTGTGGCCTATAATCAGGTGTGGGTTATGATCGTGAAATTACTGTGAATACCCCATGAGTTTAACATGGCCCATAAACACAGTTCGAGAGAGCTGTGACAATGGGAGCAGTTAGTGAAAAGTGAAGCCACAAGAGAACTGGGGTTTTTTTCTTCTTCTGGAAAAAAAACCCTATAGCCAAACAAAGAGGAGACTTCTCTCTCTAAAGTGAACAGAAAAAGATTATTTAAGTTTGTAACTGACTGAAATGTTTCTGTATGTTGTTGTTAAGAAGATGTGGGAGGCAAGAGGAGGGGGTAGTCTGAAGGTTTTACTCTGAATTTATTATTCTCTTTGTGTTATTAATAAAGTTTTTCTTTAACCCTTTTAAGTTTTAGGCTAGCCTTGCTTCTGATCCTAATTCTATCTCACAACAGAAAATGAGTGCAGTAATTTCACGATTATAAGCCGCACTTCCGGGTGCCGGCAACTTTTTGTTCTTTGTCCATATATAAGCCGCACCTGATTATAAGCCGCACGTTACAATACAGAGTGTGATAAAAGGTATCTATTCTATCACCATC
>PYHW01009617.1:1420800-1433883 GCA_013186435.1 Turdus rufiventris
TGCCTTTCTCAGCAGACACCTGTCCTCCAAACTAAACCAGCAACTTTTCATTCTTTGTCCATATATAAGCTGCACCTGATTATAAGCCACACTTCGGGTTTGGACCAAAATTTTAGTCAAAATGGTGCGGCTTATAATCGTGAAATTACTGTATAGTGAAACTGGCAAATTTGAACTATAACATTTAGTGGTGCATTGGCCAGAAATCAAACCAAACCAGTATGTTTTATTGCTCTTGGCTCCTTTTGGCAATCATCTTTGCTTTCTCTTAGCAGCTTTTGCCATAAGGTCTCCAATTGCAAGTCCAAGGTGTACTAAAAGGGACCGTAGTGGTTGAATGCCATAAAAATGCCTCAGTTTGGTTATGGGAATTTCATGTGGTAATTTAGAAACACTTGGAAACATTGAAACTAAAAAAATGCCTCAGTTTGGTCTTGGGAATACCATGAGGTAGTTTAGAAACATTTAGAAACATCGAAACCAAGGTATCAGGAGGCTGGAAGTTTCCTGCTGCAGTCAGAAGCCATCCCTGCAACACATCAGAATCATCCAGGAGCCAGCACCAGACTGCAACTGATACGATCTTGTCCCCTACCTTTGTGGTTTAACAACAAGATTTGCCTCCCTCTCTAGACATGTCTAATTGTATCCTTAGGCTATCATGACTATAACTACACTGCTACACTAATTAGGCTTACGGTTCCACATCTTTCTTAATTTATCCTTTTTTTAATTTATTTGAAATGTTGTAGACAGCCATCCTAACTTTACTGGTCTTTCATAACCTAACATCCTTCATCTTTCCCTCCTTCTCTCCTGGATGCAGCTGTAGAATGCCAAGCCTCTTTTATAGCTCCTCTACAACTGGTGGCTGGTGGAGCACCTTCTTCCAATGAGGTAAAAAGGGAGTTGCAAACAGAGCAACAAGAATTCTGTCCCCATGAGGTCTGGGAGGGCCTTGATGTGTTGCACAGTGACAGCTGCAAAATTCCTGGATGACCCTGTATTTGTTATCCCCTTAATTGCTCTTACTTCTTTTTGGAGGTCCTGGAATCCATTGCAGGATTTGGAGGCCCTGCCATCCATTGCAGGATTTTTCTTTACAGAAAAATAGGGACTAGTAGCTTAAAATGTGGTTCTTGCNAAAAAAAAAAAAAAAAAGTGACTTGATAAAAATAGGCTCTTCCTCCTCTGTTGCTCTGATTTCTCTATTATTCCAGGTGAGTTTTGCTTGCTTACAGATGGAAAAAAACATTTTTGCCATTTCTCTCCTGTTTCCCACAGAGCACCAGGAGAGAGACCTGCAGTTTCTCAGCAGGATAGCTAACTAAAGCCTAAATGAAAAATTTGGGTAGTTCCTGGAAATGAGGGAAGGAAATCCCCAAAGCAACAGTTTAATCTGTAAATCTTTTCTTACATCTGCAGAGTTGACAATAGAACAAAAGAGTGACCAGCAACTTAGTAGGGTACATCAAGAATCAGATACTGTGTGATAACACAGTTGTAAGTAACTATGTGCAAGGAGTTTCTTCAGGAAACTGTTCTTAAATATTTTGACCAGCAAGATGCTTGCCAAGTTTTTACAATGTAAGCATTCTTACATTGTAAGGACAAGAGTCAGACAGACAGGGATGTTTAGTCACATACTGCCTACCTCCATATTGTCTGTGTGTAGGGTGGTTTGTGGGGCTTAGGAAATACCACCAAGCTTTTCCATCTTCTGCTTACTACCTCTTTTTCCCTCTTTTGGTGTGCTCAGGGAAAAAAAAAGAGATTTCCTTAAAGGGTTTTTCATTTTGAAGGTATGAAATGTTTTTTCTTCTCTGACTGTTGTAATTGCTGTGAAGAGTTGTTTTACACAGGGGCTGCTGTCTGTTCGAGGAATGTTTTAAATAGAGGAAAACTTCAGATCATCAGATATAGGCTGCAGCCTATGTTAACAAAGTGTGTAAAATCTCCCTGCTCCAGCACATCCCATATGCAACAAACAAAAAAAGACCTCCGGTTGTCTATCTATTAAGCTTGCACACACTTCTCTTCTGCACACATCTGCATATGGGGTGTTATGTCAGGAGGGCTCCCTCAGAGTCTGGGTGTGAAAGTCTCTGCACCTCCCTCTCCTCCCTCCCTCTCTCCAGCTCTGCTGTACAGCTTGCTAAGGTACCTTAATGCAGGGACTCCCAACCATGGCCCAGACTTGTGAAGCAGATGGCTTCATGGCTGGGGATGTCTAGGCCTTCCCAGCTTTCTGTTGGTGTTTTGATCTAAAAGAATCTCTGCTAGCCTCTCTCCCGCCCAGTCTGAGAGCTTCAAGAGAGGGTTGTCCCAAAGGACAGGCAAAAACAAGCCCCTGTCCTCCTGATCAGAGCCTTAGAGCTGCTTGAGAGAGAAGAAGAGATCTCAGCCATGTTTCCTCACGGATTTATGTCTGGCTGGTCCCTAGTACTGATGTCAGGTGAGTGCTGCAAGCTGAAAATAATGAAACTGAGACTATGCCCCCTTGAGTCTACTACACTTCATGTGATGATCCTGGTGTATGGTAGCTATCAGTTCAACCTGCCCTCCTTTGCCATCTCTGTTAGATACCAAGCAGTTCTTCACTTTCTCTCTAAGGCAGTGGTGTGGCTGTTGCCAGGGCTCCCCAGAGATCACTGCACCTTTCTGGCAGGTAAAGGAGAGCGACCCCACTGCCAGCATGGGTAGCAGTCCCATAACATCTTGTGTCACACTGGGATTGTGCTGTAACTCAGAAACTGGAGATGAGGATAATACCTCTCATTCTGTGCTGTGCCACAGGTGTAGACGAAACAGTAAAGCCAGCCTGGGGCTTAGGGATGTCCCAGTTTCTGTTCCTTTCCTCCCCTGCCCTCCTCAAGTGCAAAGCATAGAAGACAGGAAGGAGGGAAGTGAAAGCTCTTTAACAGTGAACTTTGCAAGTCTGCTATCTGAGGGGCTTCAAGGGCAGCTGCCAGCTATCGTAAGACTTGCAGGAAATTCACAGGAGTTGGCTGTAGGCATGTCAGATGATGTAAGGAGAAGAGACTCACCGATGTATATAGAATTCACCAGGCTAGCTGAGGAGTTGAGAGAAAAAAATGTTGCTTACTCACAGGGAAAAAATAAAAAGAGGTGGTGATAGTGTGTGTTTTTAGTATTTGAGAGGAATTATCTGCTTTCTGCTTTCCTATTCCTCCCATATTCCTGTTTTTCCAGACTTTTCTAATTGGTGGAAGTCACCCCACAAGCATCCCTAGATTACTAACTCACAGGTGCTTGAAAGTCACAATGCCCTGAGACATGATGGTGTCCCTGGCACTGAGGCTTTTCTAAAAGTGAAAACTGACTCCAATAGTGTGGAGAAGGATTTAAAGCTGTTGTTTGGAAGGTCTCAGTGCTCCCTGAGTTTCAAATCCCTTTTGTGGTTTCCTGCCTCAAATCTTGTGGGTGGGTGTGTGCCCAGTGCCTGGCACTGGGGTCAGTGGGACTCTGCTATCCCACC
This sequence comes from Turdus rufiventris, assembly GCA_013186435.1. Classification (NCBI taxonomy): domain Eukaryota; kingdom Metazoa; phylum Chordata; class Aves; order Passeriformes; family Turdidae; genus Turdus; species Turdus rufiventris. The sequence goes on from PYHW01009617.1 coordinate 1,424,300, forward strand.
TGTGACATGTTTTCTATCTGTGATCTCTGGAACTACAGAGTGTACAAGGTGAAGGAGAATCTGACCGCATTCCACAAAAGGGAGTTTGTCATCCCCGTTGCCCATTTTTCTCACCCATTCCTGGGGACCCTCCTTGCAACTCCCACCAGCTTTTCTGCTGCTCTCAGCACCAACAGCCATCTTAGCAAGTACACAGAGACTCAGGCTCAGTCTGGCCTTGCCTACAGCACGCACTCGCTAACCCGCATCCAGCAGCCCTCTTGTCCTGGGGCCATTCCACAAGCCCCATGGAGGCAGGTGGGATGGGGCGAGCTGGTCCTGCCATGGGCTGTTTGGGGCTCGGGGAGCACACCAGGCCAGGCTGCAGACTGTCCTGGCAGCCATGACAGTATCCCCTCCATAGGGACAGCCCACCTGGCTGGAGTGTGCCTGAGGGCTCAGGGCTGCAGGGATGCAAGGGTGACAGAGAAAGCAAGCGCAGCAAAAGCAGAGAACAAGCACTGATTGCAGATGGATTTTGCCCCCTTCTGACAGCATCCTGCTACAGACCAGAGCTGCTGCCTCCATCTGACACTGCACTGCCAAGCCGGGTGAGTGTGGCTGTACATGTGTTGTCACACCCACTGGCAGCCTCTCCCCAGCTTCTTGCTGCTTACAGGCAGGGAGGCTTGGAACTATGACAGAAGTCTCTGGGCTTTGCTTTAAAGTCACACGATTGTGCCATAAACAGGGATATTTTATTTTCAGGTCAGAAGATAGTGGTCTGAGGTAGGGAAGCTGTTAGGGGTATGGGAGGAATGGATATTTGCAGAAACAAGGGAGTCACATAGCTGAGGGGTGACTGTCAACATCTGAGGCCTCTTGGAAGATGGCAACATATTTTTGCCAACAGATTCACTTGTGAAAATCTGCTGCTGTCTTAAATGTTGTCAGTGCCTGAGTATTTGCCTCACAGGTACACAAATGCAGGATGCACCTGCAGGCCCAGTCTCCTGGTGGATAGCAGAAGAGTGTGGAGTCTCTAAAGTAATATCTATGATTGTACTGACCTCCTACAGTCCCTAGCCTCTTGTACCTCACATGCCAGCAAAGTTTGCTGTTGCTGTCAGATAATGGCCATGCAAAATTATGAGATAAGCCTCATCCTAGTGAGTGTTAGGCAGAGAGGATGTCAGGAGAGCAGGTGTGGGGAGAAGGAGATATGCCTTAGGGATGCTCACTATGTCCTGTGCCACAGAGAATGGGGAGTTGTGCAGTTTTGCGGGTGTGTGTTATCTCCCAACCAGTCTTCCTGGCTGGTTTTTGCAAGAAGAATTGCATTCCTCAGCTCCTGGTTCCAGAGGCACAGGACAGCTTCTTCTTCCATTATATTGCTGTTCAGCATTAGTTCTGGGCTTTAGTAGGAAGGTTATAGTTGCCTTATAAATAATCCCTTTCTCTCCCTGTGCAGGCTCTGTATGTGCTACTAAGTAGCTACATGAGAGGTAGTGGCTTTTCCATTACTCCAATGCACACAGGCTTAGCGGCATTTCAGAGCCTCCTCATGGATGTGTACTCAACAAACATTTCATATGAGGGCCCAGAGAGCTGACCAAGCTACAAATGATTCCAGTGGTGTGGAATTTCCCAGGGATTGCCTGGTCATTATTTTAATGTCAGTCTGACCAAAATGAAATTTTTAATCCAAGGCAGACCTAAGAGGATGTGAGCTTCAGAGTTATGTTGAACCCTATGGTTCCATGCTGGGCAAACCTGCTTCTTTTCAGCTGCTGTAAGGAGAGTTGTGTCTCTGGAGCAGTTCTGAGCTCTCTCCAGGACCCAGATGGCATTAGCTGAGGCGAGGTAGAAATCTTATGGGCACTGTTAAAGCCTTCATCCTCAGGGCAGTGTTACTGTCACCTGGTTCCCACTGCAGAGGGCAGGCACAATGTCATTCTTTGAAAATGGGTGTTGTGTGGAATGACCTTGCCTGATGGGGAGGATTTAGGTGCCTCCAGGAAAAAGGTGAAGTAGCATACTCAAGCCTTCCTGGCAGTTCAGTAATAGATTTGTATGCAAGTGTTACAGAGAGCATCTTCCACCCCATTGCTCTTTTCCTCCTGTTAGTCTGCATTTATCTGTGGCCTTTGTATCTCTTGGCTGCAGCTCAGGCCAGATGTGGGCAACTCACCAGACACCTGTTCTTGCATCATTCCTGGTCCCCCTGGGTTATGTATTTACTTTCTTCCTTTTCGTGTTCTATAAACAGAAGAGATACAGGTTAATGGGTCACTGGGAAAGGCAACTAGCCTTCTGTAAGCAGATTGTATCCACAGCAGGCTAGGCAAATCCCACTCAAATCCCAGCTATGAGCATGTCTCTAGCTTGGCCAGGCTGGAAGAAAACAGCTATATCTAGCATATGGGCTCTGCTCTTCTCTGGGAAGTGAGAAGTGCTTCCAGCATAGATTCCAGAGTGCAAGAGCACATTGCTGTTAGACCCAGAGAGGAGAAGATGCCTGAAACCCTCTTCCTGCCTCCTAGATGGCCCAGTGCTTTATCTGTAGCCTGGGTCCTTTGGAGCAGAACCTGGGAACTGTGATCTCCTTGCCTGCCAGGGCTGTGAGCTTGCACCTCCTGATGGCCCTGCCAACAGCATGTTGTGGCTGGTGTATTTTTTCCTTTTTCTCCAAGCAGCTGACGGTGGCACCTGTGACTCTGGGAGGGAAAGTTGGACAGGTTTTTGGAGTGCTAATGATGATTAGTTTGTCTAAGCCTGCACAAGCTATCAATGGGTTTGAAATGTTAATCAGGAGAAGGGCCTAGTGCTGAAGAGCAACAGAGTGAGAAATGAATGGGAAAGAGAGGGGATGGAGGACAAGGGCTGGAGGAGGAAGAGATACCCAAGTGGGGATTTGACACAAGTATTTTCAGCTGCTCAACTCTTTTCTTTCTGAGTGGGACAGATGCCTTCCTCTTCTGTGAGCCTGGAATACCTCACTTTGCTCACAGAAACACTATGATTGCAATTAATTTCACTCTGTCTGTATAGGAAAAGTCTCCTTGAGGATTGCTTCCTAGATATTTCTCTGCTCCACCCAGGGAATGACCTTGCTCCCCACCTCTATGAACTTTACCCTTCTGCTGCTCTCTGCTGCCTGTTTATTTGGTATTTTGTTATGTATATGCCTTTGCACCGTCCTGGAAGATACTCTCACACACACCTGATTTCAAACAAACTGCTGCCTTTCAGGCTGCACTTTCCTGTAGAGTGCATGGATGGGTGAATTCTGATAAGCACTAAAATACATGCACTATAAAAAAATGTCTACAAACACAGTGCTCTCTCTCCTCTCTTCCTTTTGTAGATACCTGTGCACCTCCATATTTTTATCTCACACTTGCACTTGCTGTGCATGCCTGTACTATCTTATACTCACATTGACATACAGGAAGATCATCCTCAGAGTACCTTGCCATGCTGTGCTAGCACTTTCAGCTCCTGAATTTATGTAGAACAGGATTGCTGCTCACATACCCTCTCCTGCTGGCAATCAATGAATGGGCATAGATACGAGTGGGTGATAATGATGTCCCCTTATCACACCTTATCCTGAACATGTGTAGAAATGAGACTGCTTTTTCTCATACTTCATGAGGGGCTCCTGCTCGTTCTCTGTGATGGTCTTTGGGCCCATGGAATAGGAAATGCAATGGGAAAAGAAATAAAAAAAAAAAGGAAAGAGCGATAGAGAAAGAAACACATAATTTCCTAGCTCTCTAAGCACAGATATGCCTAACTTCCTGCTTAAGGATCTGAGCCATACAGCTCACCCAATTAGTCAGTAACATAAGAACTGCCATACCAGGCAGAACTAAGGTTCTGTCTAGATGCATTTCCCCCATATGTCTCCTGCAGTGACCTATAGTAGATGCCAAGAGGAAAATGTAGGAGTAGTGTAAGTATATGACGTAACTAATGATGCCACTCTGTTACCCTCACTGAGCCTCCAGTGATTTGCAGCCCAGGGACCTCCTGAGCCAGTAGTGTTCACTTTGTACTGAGTAGTTCTTTGTGGATTTGCCTCACAGCTTTTTGAGGTTCTGCAATATCTTGTGGCAATGAATTCTACAGCTGAACTCTGCTCTACCTACTCTGTTTTGCATCTCATCATCACCTGTTTGCTTCATTGCTCTCACTGGAAGACATAGTGAAAGTTCGTTCTTATTCACTTGATGTATGATGCCCATGATTTTGTGTTTCTATGTCACATTTATTCTCCATCATCTCAGCTCTAGCCTGAAGAAACCTTTTTCTTTGTGAAGAAACAAGCAAAGATTAAGTAGGGGGAAGCACTCCAAACATCTTTAGCTCTTAGCATGTTTCAGACGGTAACTTTTCCTTTAAACTAGTACTAGAAATTAACCTGTGAATAACTCCTCAAAGCTCCATATTCACATCCAAACCAGAAGTCTTCTGTAGACTGTCTTTTATAGACCAGAGATTTTGCTATCCCATATCTAACTTGCCACTAAAATAGCTTTTGAAGAACATGTGTTGACTGAATTTCCTGCATTCTTACTTATTTTTCCTCATTCTGGCCATTTTCTGTCTTGTCTGCACCAAGCATCCAGAGCACTGTGTTCCTCAGAGGAGGCTGGCACTTCACAAACCTGTAAAAATTAATGCAAGCTGGGAGTCTCTGGCCTGGCCTCAAGGTCAGTCCTGTGCTGTGCAAGACTCTTAGTCATTCCTCAGTGTGCATATTCCTGAGCATGTCCTTCTGGAGAAGAGATAAGTGGGAGCTGTAATCAAAGCTTCTGGCAAGGATCATGGCCTTCATGCAGTTAGGTAATTAGTTGAATCCCTTGCATCCTGGGATTGCCACATTCCGCATCTGTCCTTTTGCAAAGGAGAAGTTCTGCAGTCAGCTGCACAATATAATTGCATCAGTGGCCATCGTGATTAGCTCTTGGCTTTACAAGGCAAGTAGGCAGCTCAGACAAGATGGAGAGAGCAAGAGCACCTGTCTTGGAAACCAATTTAGAGATAAGGAATTCCACAAAAGGGTGACACAAAAAAGTGAGCAATAATAATAATTATTATTCTTAATCAGGCAGTTTTTTCACACGAAGCATAGCTTTTAGTGAATTTAGTCCTACGTGTTAGTCGATGATAAACCATTTAAGTCAATGGCACCTTTTCCTTTAGCAGGCTTTGGACCAGAAACTCTGGCCAAAGAGTTGGCTGCCCCATTTTTATGTAATTGCCATTCCTGAGCATTTACTGAATGACTGGCAGGAATGTGAGAGCTGCCTGTCCAGTGGACTGCCATGATTTTTTGTTCAGGTACTGTGTACCTGTACTGTTACGTGAGCAGCACTCACACTTGCCTAGCTCTGCTTTTTCTCTCTGATGAGGTGGCTGTCAAGTTTTCCAGAGAGCCACGCAAAATCTTCCAGTGCAGGTAGTTTACCTGATACATGAAGTCAGTACCATGGTGCTCCTAACTTTGTTTCTCTCCCCAGGGACAGTCTTGCAAACTAAAGCCATTTGTGTTAATGTTCGCTGAAAGCAAGTAAAACGGGCCACGAACACAATCAAAACAAATCTGCTGTTTATATTTGAATGACTGTTTGGTCATGCTCTAATAGCAATAATCATCAGCAGTAGCAGCAGGGAGTCAGCATGCACGTTAACTGCATTACATTTTCATTTGACATGAGTAATTGTAACATTCACTGAAGTTGTTCTAATAGTTACGATACACTTGTTGGTCCATGAGGTGGAAAGTGGTAGAAGGCCGAATTAAGGTAGTTTGTCTGACTCTCACTAATGAATTGCCCTACTTGCAACTGATAATGTAGCAGAAGAAATTTGACTATTGCTGATTATTTTTAAACTATATTTAAGGCACATCAGCCATTTCCTCTGCTGCATGAATACATGTGATGATTGGAGATAGGCCCAGGCAGGAGTTGGTGTCACTGCTGAATACAACATCTGGATTTGGTTTACAGTTCTTCATCTCTGCAAACTAAATTAATACCCTGTATGGAGCCAGTCCCATGTTGTGTAGAGAAAAGGTAAGAACCAATTATTTTAAACAGAGAAAATTCTCAGCAAATAAATGGATCAGCACAGTCTCCAGCCTAATAATGCTCTAGCAGGTTTCCTTAAGTCTTGCCCTGGTCTGACAGCAGATGTAGGGGCTATTGGATTGTGTCACTGGTGGTTCAGATGGGCATCTAAGGTCCACTAGGTTTCAGGTCTAAGTGCCCAGCTGAAGGCTGAGCCCTGAGCTTTTATTTCAAAGCCACCTCTAGTCATAAATGCTCTGTCTGCTTTCTTATTCTCTAAATTAAAAAAAAAAAGATAAAAAAATAATAAAACCAACAAAACAAACAGTTGAAAGCTGAGGATCTCACAACAGGGGCCTTTCCATACCTACAGGAGATGCACATAGGCCAGCCTGGTCTCTGCCTTGATGTGCTCTCTCCAGCCTCCCAACTGTTCCTGGCCAGCCACTCACCACCACCCCAGGGTGACCTCCCTGCGTAGCACCCTGCAGCTTTTTCTCATGGTCACAGCAGGCTCTAAATGAAGTAGAATGAGGCTCCAATTACAATTTTAACGAGGATGAAAATCCTGGTTCCCATGTCGTGCTGAGTTCCCAGCTGTAGAAATTTATCAGATTGTTCCAGCTGGGTGAACTCCGGCTCCTGGCTCTGCCATGGCCTCTGCTGGGCAGTGCCTGCTGGCTGTACTGCAGAGAGCTGAGTGCTCTCTGCTCAGCCAGGCCAGGCTGATTTCTCACATGGCAGCAAGCAGTCATTTTTTTCACTCATCTGCTCACATTACTATGGTATAATGATTTCCTAATTACTTCTGTTAAGCACATCCCTAAACAGCTACCTGTCCACCTGCCAGACTGTACTGGGGATCATATGGCATTGAAAACAAAGCCCTGGATGGCCCCTTGGACAGTATCTCTGAGGATTCAATTTTTGTTTCCATTCAAAGATGAAGCCAAACCCTTAAAGCAAGTCTTTGCCTAAATCATAGCTGGGTTCTGCACAGGCGCCAAGATGGGGGACAGCCCTATCCAGCATCTCCTCCCTCCAGCTCTGCCCTGTGGCATCTAGACTCACAGAAAGCACTCCTGTGCTCAGCTTGACTCAGATGAATCCTCCACCTGGATAATTTCCACTTGTCATCAAACCAGTCTGGCCTGGGGCTTCCTATATGCTCCCTCTGTGTTCCTCTTGAGTCTGTGTGCTCAGCTCTCATCAGTCCTATCTGCTCTTCCCCATGTTTCCCTGCCCTTTGGTCTCATTTCTCTCTCATTCTGTCACATTGTTCACAAGGTAATGCCAAGTCTGTCTTGCATGTGTCCAGCACAAGGCAGCCCCATATCAGCCTAAGCCTGCTGAACCCTGGCACAGAGGGGAAAGGAGGGGGAAAGATGGAAAGGTAACTGAAATGAAGAAGGGAAATACAGTTGGGGAGTTGGCACAGGTGCTTCCCATGTAGTGCCAGGCAGCATTCTCAGACCGCGGCAGCACGTGGTGAACATCACTTTGCATATGAAAATCTAGTTAAGCTAATGAGGTCCTTAATTAGGACTTTTATTATCTTTTAATTCTTTGCTTAAAGGAAAGTGATTGCAAAGCTCATCTTTATGATACAGCAAACTAATCTTTTATTTCTGAAGTGTTTCCTTTCCTTCTCTTACCACAATAATGGGGAAAGGGAAGGAAAGAGAAATGATGAAGAGGTGGGTGCAGAAAGGCAAACAAAACTGCAAAGAGGCTTCAAAACAGAGGGTTTGAACCTGCATGCACTTGCAATACCTTTTCCATGAGGATAAGCCTCAGGAACCTGTGACTCAGTAGCTGGGAATGAGTGGGTGAGAGAAGCAAAATATCAAAAAGGCAGTGTCACAGCAAGAGGTGGGGGGCTGTCAGCTTTTACCACAGGATCTGCACACCTCTGTCCCTGGCACAGGACTTGCTACTCCTTGGTGCCACTCAGCCACACCAAGTGACTCAGAGGGCTTTGTGCATTAATCCCATAGATGACTTCTTACAGGGACTTCCACAAAGGCCTGGAAAAATCAAAGCAGATTAGTTGGGGCTATAGGGCTCATGTCTGCTCTTCTGGAAGCCCCCAAAATGCACAGCCTATGAAACTGGAGGATGAACAGAGCAGATTAGAAACAAGCACATGTTGAAAAGCTCTGCCAGGTTTCCTGCCCAGAACCCTTCACCTTCTGCTTTCCCAGCCTGCAGCTCCCTTCAACAGCTTTCCCAGAGTATTTCAGATCTAATGACTGGTACCTTTTATGGCCTTCTACATTTCCTATAGGCCTGCAAATTTTATCACATCCTGCTAGATCCTCTGGCATACTAGTGCTGAACTTCACACAGAGAGTACTTTATACACTGCATCTTGATTTGCTATTATAATCTGTGAGTCTGACAAACAGATATCATGCTTTCTGCCTTTTGTCAAATGGACATTTTTTGAAAGTTGCTAAATCCATGTTTCTTGTGAACACTGCTAACTTAGAACCTTGGTTACTGCTTCCCTTCACCCACCTCTAAAGGCACAATGTGGTATGAAACAAAGCTGTATCCCCTAGTGGGGGGGATGGTGATAGATCTCTCCAACACAAGAATATAAGGTCGGGTTAACTGCCCAAAAATCAGAAGCTTGAGAACCTCCAGGTGGGAACTCCATGAAGGCGAATTCAGTGAGCCAAGACTGATTGGGTACCCTGCTGCAGCTTGTGCATCCCAGTGCTGATGAAGGAGTAATCCTTTGGATGGATATAAAAATACAGTGCAGATAATTTTTTGCCATTAGAGATCATGTGATATTTCCTGTAAAAGCAGGGTTGTTAACATTAGTTTCACCGCATTCCAAGTCATTGCATGCTTTCTGAATTTCTTCTCTTTGCAATTAAAATTCCTATCTCTTCTCCTTTTCTTTTCCAGACGGCTTCAGTACTGCAAAGCAGTTGCTTCATTCCATACCACAGCCATATTTCTCCTTTTGCTGATACAATCTTTACTGTATGTGTTTAGAGTGTATCAGAAAACACAGTTTGGTGTGTTAATGCTATCCACTTTTCACTGCCATGATAGCAATGTTTGCTGTGCACTTTTTAATCCAATTACAGTCCAAATGAAAATAAAATAAATTTTTAAACTTTCGACTTGGAGTTGAAGCTAGGAACATTGTGTGTTAGACACTCAGCATCAAACAGGTATTTATGCCTTTGAATTCTTTTTCCCTGGTAAATGAGCAGCCTTATCTATGAAGCTGTAGATGATGCCAAAGACAAATGGACTGATTCTGCAAGGTGCTTACTGTCTGCATTTCCAACTCAAGTTAATGCTTAGTATCTGTGAAAATTAGGCAAAAGATTTTTTTACAACCACTTTGAAGTGCTTTGTAGTCTCTTTTCTCCATATCTTACATATTTATCTAGATTGAAGCAAGTTTAGAGGCGCAAATAAAATTACAGTAATTTCACGACTATAAGGCGCACCCTTTTGACTAAAATTTTTCCCCAAACCCGGAAGTGCGCCTTATAGTCC
>PYHW01009617.1:1439264-1459976 GCA_013186435.1 Turdus rufiventris
TGCGGCTTATAATCGTGAAATTACTGTACTTTTTCCTTTCTTGTGAGAGGCTCAGAAAGGGGGAGACTAAAGATGGCTTAAACCACCGAAATTAAATACCTCGTTTAAGATGGGGTGCAGTGTGGTCTGGAGCTGTGATCTTTGTCTGTAGTCTGTAAAGGGGATTTATGATAGAGGTCCATATTGAAGGTAGGATATAAGACTAGATGAATCCTCCTCTGTACAGTGGGTATCCATGGGAGGTGTCTGTTACTGCAGGAATTCTCTGGCAGAGCAAGGAAATGAAACTGCTACAGGGATCCCAGGCAAATCATGGGACCTTCTTCCTTCTGTGGAATTTCAGGCATCCTCTTCTCTCATAGATTTCAGAATAGAGAAGTGCTGATGCAAGCCAGCTAGAAGTCCAGGTAAAATAGCACTCACATTGCAAGCAAGCAGAAAAATAAGCACTCTGAGCTCAGAAGAGATGCACTGATGCAGAGGATTAAAGCCAAAAACCATCTTGGCTTTCTGAGGTAAGTCTGGGTCAATACTGATCTTATCTGGCCATGCCTTGAGCGAGGACTTAAAAACCTTTAGGTTTTCTGGACTGGAAACCTTGAGACACCCCTTTTTACCTGCAGGGTTCTGTAAGTCTCTGACATCCTGTTTCTTCTTTGGCCTGGTCTCCAGTGCTGCAGTGTGGTCATTGCATGCATCATGTGCTGTAGCTCTTTGCCACCAACCTGTAGGTACTGAAGATCACTGTGGCCTGTTCTTGGTGAAATCTTGAAGCACTCTGTCCTAATCAAATGCTCCTAAAACAGTGGTATAGAGACATCCTGGAAACATGCTGGAGTTCCAGAGAGAAGTGGCAGGGAACAGTGGCCCCTTTGGTATTCAGAAAGGCTTCCAAGTAGGTGTGAGCAGCCCTCAGAGATGCTCATGCTCATAGGAAGGAGCTGGGCATACCATTTCTGGTGTTCCCCCTTCTACAGGGGCTCTCAGGAAATGCAGGAGGGTGCACAAGACAGGGAAGATCAGGGCTTTGCTCCCAGGCTTAGAACACCTCCCACTGAATCACTACCTCAGCTCTGGCCCTTGCAGTTCATGGTGTGGGAGGCATTTAATCGTGTGGGGGCTGGGGGGGAGAGTGGGGGGGATACTTCTCCTTTCCTGCCTTGCTGTAGAGGTCTAACCCTGGCTGGATGCCCACCAAAGCCACTCTATCCTTCCCCTGTACAAGTAGACAGGGAAGACAAAATACAACAAAGGGTTCATGGCTTGAGATACGGACCGGGAGAGACCACGCATCAAATATCATCATGGGCAAAACAGACTCAGATTGGGGATATTAACTGAATTTATTACCAATCAAAATGGGAGTAGGATAATAAGAAGTAAAATAAATTTTAAAAACATCTTTTCTCCAACCCTGTCTCATTTCCAAGCTTTACTTCCTCTCCTCAAGTGGCACAGGGGGACAGGGAATGGGGCTGTGGTCAGTTTATCACATGTTGTTCCTGCTGCTGCTCAGGAGGAAGAGCCACTCCTTTCTTCTCTGGCTGCAATTACAGCTGCACAATAACTTTTTTTCCTTCTTAAAATGTTATCACAGTGGCATTACCAGCATCTCTGGTTGGCTTAGCCTTGGCCAGCAGTGAGTCCACCTTGAAGCCAGCTGCAAGTGGCTCTGCTGGACATGGGGGAAGCTTCTGGCAGTTTCTTACAGCAGCCACCCCTATAGCCCCCACTCCACTACCAAAAAGTGGCCGCACAAACCCAAGACAGTTGCTTTCCTTGCCCCTTAGACTGGGTTGAGGGTAGGAACAGGGCATAGCCTCGCATCCAGGATGGATCTCACCCATGGCTCTTGTCTGCTTTCATACCACTTGGCAGTGGTTTCATTTCCTTTGGAAACCAGAGTCTTTTAAAACATGTCAGTGATGATCGGCTAAAACTGCTTTTAACCATGCTAAAATCACACATAATTCCTAGACCAGTGAATGAGATGCACTGTCATTTGTTGTGTGGTCCATCGATCCATTTGGCTAGGACAGTTGTAATGAATCAACCCTTGGAGCTTCCCTGATATCTGGTAACTCATAATCTTTCCTCTTTTAGAAGGGGATACCATAATTTGACTTCTGTCCTTTTTGCTACATTTCTGAAATTTGTATGGATGAAGTAGCTGGGAAATCACTGTTTATTTGTCAGGGCTAATTGAAACTTTTTTTTTTTTTTTTTTTGATATCTTGGGTGACAGCATGTCCAGCTGTGCTCTGTCTTTCCATGTAACAAGTAATATGAAGCAAGACCCACAAAGGCAAGTATGTCCTAAAGAGCCTAGGAAAGCTTTTGGAATCTGGGCCTTTGTTTCAGTTCCCCATCCCTAAAGATAGAGTACATGTCTCTGTCTATGAGCTCAGGGCTTTTCTATTGGTAGCTTCCAGGTTGCACTGTGGTCACAGGGAAAGTTCCTGCTATCACCACAGTAATTTTTCTGCCAGTATGTAGTTCTGTAAGGTGTTTTTACCATTCAGCCTCCCAGAAAAACTGCCTTCGCAAAATCTGCTGTCCTGGTTGTCAAGAAGTTGGAAAGGCTTGCTGTAGAAAATCAGTGGCATTTGGAGATGAGTGAAAAAAATTACAACTCCAAATGTAAGTGATCTTAATGAAGCCCTTATATAGATATTTGTGTATTTATTGTTAGCTCTCTCTGTAAAAACTTTGTGTGTGGAGAAGTGATTTAATTCAATTACTTCAAGATGGTGCTTAAAAGTATTTCCTTAAGATCTCAGCATGTCTCTACCCACGAACACATTTGAAGACAGTCTGCACAATGGAAATCTGAGATATCACATTCAATCTAAGTCCCACACAGTGTCTCTTGTTTTACCTAAACCAGCTTATCCCTTCTCTCCAGGAAAATGCTGCCCAGATGCTTGGGACTTTATAAGAGCACATGTTAACAGGCTTTGAGTCACAATAATGGTTTTAGTTTTCTGTAATAAATACTGTCTTTGAGTTGATGCCAATGTAACCCTTGCTATGACACAGTCTCTCACTGAATTTCAGAAGGCAGAGGGCTGGTGATTTCATCCTGCAGATGAAAAAGAGCAGCATCCAGCAGATGAAAAAGAACAGTGACACAGAAAACACATTTTAGGAAATACACTTGAAGCATTTATTTTTCTGATTGCATCTCTCAAACACCATTTTTAGGGTAAAGCAAAGTTGATGCCAGCATTCAAAGTGAACAGTTCCAAAGAGTCTTAAAATAGGAACTCAAAGGATCCTTAAAAACATCACAAGCCAATCTCTCTACCTTGATGCAGTCACCTGTACATCTGTTATTCCTGTTACATGACTTATTTGAAAGCTGTCCAGTACCAGAATGACTATTCCCTTCCCAAACAGACATTCTAGTACTTTCCCAAGATTAACAATAGAGCTTTCATTCTCCTTGCTAGTTAGCATGCATCCTTCATTCTGAAATTTAAGTCAGTTACTCTTTTCTCTGTCTGCAGTGGACATGGAGAACAAAATTATTTCCCCCTTTATTAAACAATCTTTTATACACATGAAGATTCTTGTCATACCTCCCCCAATCTTCTCTTCTGCTGACTTTCAATTTACCCTGAAAGAGGTGTTTTCTGGAAGCATAATTATTCTTGTTTGCTCTCCTCTAGGCTCTTTTCTTAGGCCCCCATCTTTCTTAGAATGTCATGCCCAAAACAGGACACAGTATTCCAGCAGAAGCCATTCAACGCTTGGTATACTGGAAAGCTCATGTGTCCTGATCCCTATGTCTACACTACATTTGTCTTTTTCTCAGTGTTATAATACTGCTTAGTCCAGCTGGCAAATCCCTACATTCTCTCCACCTCTTTGTTTTGAAGAACTTTTGACTATTTAATTGTTACCTTATCTTCTGTCTATGTGACTGTATCTCCCTGTTAAAGGATCTAATTGATCTTTGTTGTGTTCATTCAGTGTTTAAGAGTTCTTCTCCCCATTGTAAAGATCCATTTCAATTCTTACGTTAGCTTTCAGAGCTCAGGTATCATCTATGTAATTTATGAACCATATCTCTACTCCATTCCATTGTTCAGGGAGAGGATAATATGTTCAGCATATTTGTCCTGGGAGAGACCCCTGAGCATCTCACTTGGTGCAGTTTGCCTTGTTGAGAAAAACCACTGAGCACAGCCCTCTGAGTCAGGCTGTGACACTGGTTTTATTCCTACCCTTGAGTAGTTACTAGTCCATGTTGTCTGAGATTTCTGAAGAGAGTATCCCAGGCACCAGTCACAAATCTTACTAAAAGTCAAGATATATGGCATCTACTGCTTGTCACCTTTGCCCAAGGCACATTGCCTGTCACACAAAAAAATTAAATTGGCTTAACACAATTTCTTTCTGACAATTCAACAGGGTCTGTTACTCATCTCTTCATATTTATCCTTTTAGCTTTCTATATCCAGTTTGATTATTTGTTTCAATATTTTCTCTTGGGATGGAAGTTAAACTGAGTGGTCTGTAATTCTCTAGCATGATTTTTTAAAGCTAGGCACCATGTTTCTTCTTTCCAGACTTCTTAAGTCTTTTCTGTTCTCTATGATTCATGTCCTCCGTGAACTGGAATTGCTTCAGCTGCTTCTCTTATGTATTCAAAGGAAGAAGTTTTTCAGGACCAGCCAGCTTGAATACACGTTCCCCTGTTTTTTTTTTTTCTTGGCTTTCATGCCATTGGTATTAATAGCATAGTGTTAGATGCTTACACTTGACCTACTTAATGAACTGTCCTCCAGAAATTATTCAGCCTTTAGACTGTCATCTGTCCCTTTTCATTAACACTTTCTTTTTGTTCTCCTCTCTGTTAGTGAATAAAGGGGATTCTTGTTGCTTTTTGATTGAATCTGTGCATCATTTATATCCTCCCCCCACCCAGTAGCTGGACCTGCGGTCTGTGCTTCCTTCGTATAAGATCAAAAGAAGTGCTCATGATTTAGTCATGTCTTGCTGCCTTCCTATGTGCTGTGATAGGACATAGAATGTCTCAGTGCTGTTTCTTTGAGAAATTGTCAGCTTTCCTTGTTTCCTTTAGAATCACTTCCATTGGAGCCTACCTACTTATGTTGTGTGTGTATTCTCTGCTTCATTAAAGTTCCTGCTTTTATGTTCTTATTTTACTTCTTACTCTTTGTATGGGTTCTGAACTCTCATTGCTCACTCTCACCAAAGTTGCCTTCTGCTTTCACAGTCTCAGATCACCTTGGTTCCGGGTATTGAACAAACTTGTATCACCAAAGAGATTCCATCTTTGCTACTGCAGCTCTTTCTGTTCCAGGGCTTTTTGCTGTGGTGATGGTGTTTCCCTCTCACTTGTTCCTTCTCCTTCTTATCTGTCCCTGAGTTGATGTAGGTTGAAAAGCAAAGCTTGTAAGGAGTGGCTGAGCTGCAGAGGCAAAGGATCTGAGCAGCTGCAGAAGTGCCCTTCTCCCACTGGGT
This sequence comes from Turdus rufiventris, assembly GCA_013186435.1. NCBI lineage: Eukaryota > Metazoa > Chordata > Aves > Passeriformes > Turdidae > Turdus > Turdus rufiventris. Next base: position 1,444,758 of record PYHW01009617.1, read on the forward strand.
CACTGGTTAGCAGTTTTGTTTACTTGGGCTTTTAAATTCCTTTGGGCTTGCCTCACATTGCATGAACTTCATGGATGCTTTGCATTTTATTTTTTTTTCCATTTAATGCTCATTGAAGTTGAACAGCCACTTCTTGCAGCTCTGCTTTGATTTACCTATCAGTACCAGGAAGAACCTGATTATCTTACCATGTCAAATCTGGTCACTCCTACAGTTGATTCAAGTCCACATTAAAATATCCTCTCTGACAGAAGTGGCTTCTCAAGTGTCTTTCCTTTCAATTTTTCTTTTGATTGTTTTTCCATTGCCACAACTCTGCAGAAGTAGTAAATTATAAAAGCACAAAACATAACCAATTCCTGGTTTTGCTTCTATGTCTTTTTACATTTCAATCTTAGAGTTGTGTTACAATGCAAATTTTAATCAGTGTTTACTTGTGTAAAATAAATTTGTGGTTTGTAGTTTTCTGCTTGTGGTATTCTGCCTACGGTGAATAATTTTTGCAAGGACTCCTGTGAATGAATTATACTAAGTGTAGTTATTCTGAAATGAATGTAGCTCTTCTGTAGTTAAAGTTTCAACTGGAATTTACCTGATTTTGAACAGATGTTTGCCTTATGAGATAGATAAACAAAGGAATAAAATCGTCCCCAAAAGACAGACCATGTGAAGTCTTGACTAAGAGGTTTTTACCTACTAAAAAATGAACAGGATTCACTGGATTGCTGCCTATAGCTACCTGAAGGTAGAATTTTTTAGATGGGAAAATGTCCTTTAATTCACTTTGCCACTTTATGCCACAAGAACAAAAAATCCAAACATGCAAAAACAAATCACAGATTAAAAATACCCTAGTAGACTAATCTTGTTGAATCTAATGCACAAGAGCACTGAAAATTAGTTGATTGAACTCTAATTTGAAAAGTCACTGACATTATAAAAAAATGTCAGAGGGCATGTCATCAGAAACAGGCTTAAAATAGAATGTCAGGTGACTGCTGAAGACCTAATTTTTTTTTTCTGTTTCTATTCTTAATTTGTTTAGCAGTTTGCAAATATTGAAACTACAAACCGATTGTCAAAAAGGATTTTTAGCAGAAATTCCCAACCCCTGGAAACACTCAGATGACCTGCATACATCTAATAATGTAACAAGCAAATAAAAACCTTCTTCAGGAGGAGCTGAACTGAGCCCTGAGAAGGAAAAGTAACTCTTCCACCAGACCTCTCTCTTCCTTTTAACTTGTATCACCTTTTGTTCAGGACTGTGCTTTCAGTAGGAACAATTTACTGGCAATGACTTCCTTTTCTGATGGTGATAAGAATTAAGTCTGTCAGAAAAGCTATGTGTTGATATAGACAAACCAAGGAGACCCATTGCTTCATTTTCTGGTTCAGAAACATGTCCTTTGCTTGTAGGTGATTGTTCATTTTGGATTTTGTTAAAACAAGTTTTCTGTAGTAAGAAGGCAAGTGGAAATGCTCTGTGCTGATTTGAAGGAGCAGTCATAAATTGTGTCTGGTGTTCAGAAGCTGTTATGAATGATTAGTGTAATAAGGGAAGTTCATTAAGTTTCAGGCTGTTGACTTAAAATGGGAATAACCCGAGATTGAGGGGAAGAGGAGGGCAGATGGACAGCCATACAGATGGCTGACAAATATTTTCTGCAAAGAAGGAAGAGGGAAAGAGAAATAATTTCTATCAGTAAAACAAACATGTCAGGTATTAATACCAAGTCATGCTGCACATCCTAAAACGCTCAGGTCTGTCCATCCCTGGATACTTGAGCTTCTCAAGGAGCAGACCCTCAATGATTAACATTCATCTTCTGGTGGTTTAAAGTTAGATTTGTGACTATTCATCTTAAAATCCCAGGCCAAATGCAGAGCTATAGGAGCTACCTATGAGAATTTCAAGTCTCTCTGCACTAGGACAGAGGCAGGGCATTTTACATCAATGTGATGGCTACCATCCTTACTCCTGAGCCAGAGCCTTTAGAGAGCATGAAAACCAGAAGACACCTGGTCACAAGGAGGAGCAAGAATGCATGTTTTAACAGTGGAGGGGTCTGTTTCAATTGTGAAACCAAGTAGTGGGAGGAATTTTAACTGCTCTAAAGAAAAAAAAATCAATTGTGTTTCTTCTGTATGTGTTAGGATGCTTAGCTGCATAGCAGGCTCATCTCAAAAAATATCACCAAATACTGAGGAAAAAGAGTCAGAATACAACTGAAAGTGCTTTTTAGTATTCTTATAGATTTTTCAGCTTCTTATGCCAGCCAAAGTAAAGAACGATTGATTGGGGAAACATCAATAGAACCTAGAGTTTTCTCTAGGATGCATTTATGGAAGGGTGAGTATCAATTTCCAGCCTCTACTTCCAGCTCTGGAGTTCTGGGACAAGGATACACTTGAGCTTTGTCTGAGTTTGGAGCTGGAGCCAGCACTGGAGTCTGGGCTGCTCCTGGGGGCTTGGATCAGCTGTGTTCCACACAGAGCAGGAACCAGAGGAAAAGCTTAAGTGTGCCAGGGGGACTTGGGAAGGCAGAGCACAGAAAGCCTGCTCATAACAAGGGAAGCTGAATTGCACATGGGCCCAGCATGTGAGACACAAATAAATATAGCAGCCTGGTGAGTGCCCAGCTGGGGCGAGCTTTATTTTGCTTTTTAAAGGAATGCTGTCAATTTCTATTTGGCTGATGAATTTTTGCTTTGTTTAAAAAGGTGGGAAAAAAAAAAGAAAAAAGAGAAAAGGTGGTGATTGTTGGTTTTTCTCCCCCACATAAGCTAAGAGTCAGTAGTTTCCATTAAGAAGTTCATTTTTGGGAAAAGTTCCAGTGCAAAGGGTTATCTTATTCTTGTCACCTGATACTTAAATTCACTGGAAAAAACAGGAAAGCTGCCACATTGATTTTCATTGTCCAGGATGAGAGGAGGACAAAAATCTATCAGGGGAGGGAAAAAGAGAGATGTATTTAAGAATACTCCTCCTGACAATAATCTGAGTAGTTGTTTGCAACATGAATTAAAAAACATTGCTTTTTAAGTGACTAGCTCTTCTGTAAACAAATCTTGGAAAACACCAGTGGAATTAGATAAATTTGAATTAAGAAACTCAAAGGAAGTAGGTTTTACCTACAGCACAGTATGGAAAAGAAGATGGAAGTGTAAGACATTTAACAAAGCAAAAAGTAAGTTTCTTTGAGTAAACAGGAAAGTAACAGCTGTGTAATGCTGCTAGCAGAAATTAAATGTTGTGGCCAAAAGGTTTGTTTTGGTTTTTTGCCTGTTTGCTAAGGTGTAATTGTTCAGGTACAAACAATCAATCAATCTGCAAGTGTAAGAAAGGGTCAGGGTGTCCATTTCATCAAACCAGACCAGTACATTATTTGCTGCCAGATTAAATTGCCTGGAGGTGGGAAGGATGTCAAAACGTCATGCCTTCGATGAATTTGTTTTCCTGCAAGCAGTGATTTTTTTGAGTGCCTGATTGTGGTTGTTAGAAGTACCTCTTGCTGAAATGGGCGGCTGTTGCCCACCAGGCAGAACTAGGGTGTTTTGGAAGATGCACCAGTGTGTTTAATAAGTCAGTTTTTACTTTCTCAGACCTCATGCAACAAGATACAGTAGCTTCCCTTTTCCCTTACATATTTATTGGCTGTTAGATGTCTAGAAGGGAAGTGCAGTACTCAGAGGTTTCTGTGTCCATTTGCATATGTGAGTTGTGTAGAGTTTGAATCCTTATTGGCATCAGAAGAACTAAGTGTGACTCAAGCTACACATGTGCATAACTATTTACAGATGCAAGTCATGGTAATCATTATATACAAGTTAATGAATCCTGTGCAAGATTTAATTTCTTTATGTGGCACCCACATTTCTGCTGGTACTCTGCAAAGGCTAATTTGTGACCAGAGACACACGGAGATAAGCAGTCTTTGCCTCGTGATGCTCTTTTCTACAGCAAATGCAAAATTTCTGTCCTTTCAATGATTTTTTTAAAAACAATTTATTAATTAGCCACCTGCAGAAATTTGAAAACAGCAAGCAGTTAAAAAAAAGACTTACAGCTTGGAAAGATGGATAATTTTTACTTTTGTGGAAGCACTTTTGTGCTTCAGGAGCAAACTGACTGCCTGGATTGTATTTTATATTGAATCCAGTGCAAACACAAGGTTTATGTAAACAGCAAAAATACTCAGTGCTGCATATAATTTGGGCCAAAATTTTAACCTCTAGAAATAAAGAAAAGAACAAAAGTAATGGAAAGTCTAATCTGCTTTACTACAGCGTGGGATGGATTATATGTTTTCTGTATGCAGCCCTTTGGTACTTCCAAAGCAAGTGGAAAGCATTTTGATGATTTTCCATGTCTTCAGTGGAAAAGTGTCTTCTGTGTTTTAGGAGATTATCATTTTGTCTCAAACTAGAAAAGCTCCTTGATCAGGTGATTTCAGCTTTTGGAAGGTTTTCCAGCTAGCACTGGTTAGCAGAATGCCAACTACATACATGCTTAGTTTGTTACATCTAACTGTATTTGTGACTTGCACCTTTTTTCTGCAACTGCTGCCTATGTGCATGTTTTAAAAGAGATTTGAACTTTGAATAACTTAGCAAGATGAAAAAAAACCCTGTCTTGGTGGTGGTGGTGTTGGGGTTGTGTTTTTTTGGTGTCTTTGTTTGTTTGTTTGTTTTTTGGTGAGGGTGTGTATTTTTCTTTGTTTCTTCAAAGTGAAAGAAGTTAAGGAAACATTTAGTCTCTAAAGGTTCAGTCTAGCATTGCCTACCTCTTTGAATTACAGGTCCAAATTCTTCAAATTGCAGTGAGGAGGAGGGCAGGCAAGAAAACAGTATTTTTACCTTCAGTATAAAACCCTGCAGTTAAGAGCTGAAGGTAGAGGAATGCATATGAAGAGTCAAGTCAGAGTTGAGAGTGGAAACCGATTACAACTGCAGCTCTGAAAAGACTTCAGCCCTTCCATAATACAGTGGAAGTCCTGAAGTCTTCTGCCCTTTTAGGATCCGCCACTTTAATCATCTTTAATCAATACATGAAGACTGAGGTGAGGAAGGGTGTTCAGAAATCAGAGATGTCCATTCTCAGTTGCCTAAGAGATGTCAACTTCTTTGCCCATGAGATCTTCTGGTCACATTGGTTACAGGTGGTTTTACCAGCCAGCAAATACAGTGACATAGGAGGATCAAGGGGATCCCCTGACCTGGGTCTTGCAGCAGCTGGGAATTGGTGATGGAGGGAGGCAGAACAGACACAGACAGAAACAGCCTTTACTGTAATGTTGCAGGGCGTTTCTTCCTGCAGATTCCTCGTGTCCAGCAGCAGGACAAGTGCAGGAAGAACTGGAGGGTTGGGCCTGTTTGCCCTCCTCTGCTCATCTCAGAGTATCCAAGTGCACTGCAAAGAAAGCATTAGGTGACTCAATGTAATGTTTTGCTTTCTCTGACATCTACATTTGAATGTTGATTCTCTCCCCTTGCTTTCTTTCTTTCTATAATATGGACTAAGCCCAGGCTGGACTATGGTTCCCCACTCTCATCTAGTTGCAAGTAGACCCAAGGGAAAGGAATTTTTTGATGGTACTCTCCTCTTTGCTGTGTGAGCAGCAGTGCTTGAGAGAAGGGGTTCCCATCAGTCTGTTTTGGGAAATTGTGCTATTTTTTACAGGATTTTTTTTTTTAACTGATTGTACCTATTTTATTTTGTGTGTCCTCACAGTCACCTGTATTGGTACAAATGAACAGATGCAAATAGCACTCAGACAAAAGGGTGGGGTGATGGGAGCTCTTACACTGACTTCATAGCACAAGAAAATCTGGCAAACCAGTCTTGGTCCTCTCAGTGTGTCTGATTTTGGGAGCTTGGTAATTCAGAGTTGGCCACCAGTTCTTCATTTTAGGAATGAGCAATAGAGAAGAGATTAAGGCAATAACAACAGCTGTCACAATATAGCCTTTTTAATGGTATATTGGAAAGGAAGTTTGGCCTGTGTTAGTCTCAACTGAGAGTGCATCAGCAAATGCTGGGAAAGATGAAGAAATGAGAGTGCAGCAGTGTCTGTTCCCTAGTTTGCTGTAAACCATATGTCTGTTGGTAGCATATATAAATACTGAGTAGGTGAATAGGTGACTCATATTCAGTTGGCCAGATATAATGATTACCAGCACTGCCCAGCCATGCAGGCTCTGCCAAATAACTTTCAGGCATTTAGCACCTGTGGATGCTGTCCCAGTCACCACGCCAGAACTGGCTGCCAGCTGAATAACTGCAGCTCCGACCCCTTGGTGTTGTCTGCCTGTCTTCCAGAGCCAAGCTTAAAGCACACAGGAATTGTTCTACCTCCAAATGAGGCAGAGCCACTCTGTTTGGTATTGCTGTGCATTTCTGTAGTATACCACAGTGAAGGCAATAAGAAGGAGGCAATTTCTCACTGAACTGCAGGTAACCCAAATGCAATTAGCTGTATTGGTGTTTGGCCAGTGAAAACACAGGAACATTCTCGGAAGCTGAGAGTTAATGATGTTAAGTCTTTATGAGCGGCCAAAGTCTGCTCTCTCCTACTACTTTCTTTTTGCTGCCTTAATGTATAACTTTCTACCTTTGAAATTGAGGTAATTAAGCTGGACTCCTCCGTGTTGAAATGTCACACTTACCATGGGCTTCCTATCTCCAGCTTTAAAAGGAATTATTCTTCCTGCAGCTTCTGATGATCCTGTGTTCCATTCTTATTAACCTCATAGCCAAAAAGAACAGTCTCTTCTGTGCTTTCATTAGATCTGCTTTCTAAAGAAATGTAACCAGAAACCAAAGGAAAATATTCAAAGTAAAGATTTGACTTCTTTCACTTGTGGAGTGAGGTGACAACACAGAAAGAATCCTTCTAGCTTTTGTGGTCCCCTATGACTTGGTCCTTCTGCTGGATCTGTCACAACCATGCTCTCCTGATTTGTTTCTTAGCAAGAAGTGGTTGCAGATATACACGTTTGCCATCATTCAGTCTCCCATTTCATAACAACCCTGATTTGATAGTCATAGAACTGAAGAGTATTTTTACTTGGAAGGTGTTGCAGCATAGAAGTGCACTTCTTTGTGGTTTAATCTTAATTACAAGTTGAGGGCACCCTGTGTGGTGGCACAGACAGTGCTTGTCTGAGAATCCACATCCTAAAGCTGAGCTAGAGAACAATTACATCCATTGGAGCAGGAGAATGCACAGTGCAATACATTATACATTCAGATCCCTTCCCACATTGCAGCACTTTGCTGGCACTTCTGCATTACTCGGTGCCCATTTTGCAGGATGTGCAGATGTGCTGTGCTGGAGCTGTGGAAGCATTGGATCTGTGGTGGTTGCCAGCAGGAGACTGACTAATCATGACGATGTGACAGTCAAACTTTCTGGTACAGCACAGACAAGCTTGGCCTGATGTTTTTGATTTTGAGAAAAGTTAAATTTCATTACAGAAAGGAAAGAAAGAAGGGCATATATAAACTGAAGCTGCCCTTGGGACCACTATAAGTTGTTCTTCTTGAAGACTTTACAGAAGCAGGATTTTCAGATCACTTACACTAGCTATAGTCAATCTGTGCTTACCAAATCAGAAAGAGATTGGTTGGTAGTTGCTTGGCCCTGATTTAGAAATTACAGTTCTGGATGCCAGGTGATAAGAAACAGGGCCCAGCATTCAGTAAAGAGCTTGTCTTCTCCCTTCCCACCTGGGACAAGCTGGGCACTGTGCTCCTTTCACCAGACTTGCAGAGGAAAATGCTGTGCCCAGCCTTCAAGGCAGAGGCACAAGGAGCACTGTTTGGTTTCCTGCCTTCTGATGTTAAAAGCTTCTTCCCTGGAAAATGCTTACTCTTCCCTTGGGCCCCTCCTCTCATCAATTGAAAAAAGGAGTTACAAAAGCATACGATGGATTTTTAGATCTTAATAATAAACATTTAGCAAGGTTTTGGTTTGTACTCTGCTCAGGAGCCTTGGGATGTGCAGAGATACTGTGTCTCACTATCAATTCCACAAGATACTGAAGTCCCAATTCCCCCTTATGGCAGTGTGAGTTCATGCAATCTTTCTGTTTTGCTTGGATTGTCCAAGACATGGAGGGAGCCTGCAGTAGGGCACAGCTGCAGGCAGCCTCTTGAACTCAGAAAGGCTCTCCCCCATGATGAGCCTCTCATGTGCTTCCACCTTTTTCTGTGTGGTAGATGTGTCTGAGGCACTGTGGGTGTGGGACATGGTGGAGTCTAGTAGGATGAGATGAGGAAGACAGGAAGGCGACATCCACACTGCTGCAGTTCTGCATTAGTTATTGTGGCTTCTCTGCTGGTACAGACACACAAACAGCTCCAGGTTGCCTATGTCTTATGCTGAGATCCCTGAATATGAGGAAGAATACAGCTGTTCTAATTGTTTCCTCTCCCTCAGAGTTGCAGGATGAGTCTGCTCAAGACAAAATAAGTTATTTGGTTCTGTCAGAGGTGGGATTTTCCCTAGTAGTCCCATTCTAGTCATGAATAGGGAATACTGCTATGTCATCATGGCACTCAGCTGGCATGTCTTCATCTAGTTCCCCAGCCAGCTGTGACCATTCAATGTAAATGACAGTCTGTGGTTAAGCTGCTCATCACAGGAAACCCAATATGGTAGTAAGGTAAATGCTGCTCACCCTCTGACCTTCAGGGACCTGAAGCCACTCACTGGAAAGTTTGAGGTGGGCTGCTGGCTTGGCAAGGAAGAGTTTTAGGAGTACTAATTTCACTAGAGAAGAGGAGACTGAGGGAGCAGTTGTGAGTATATGAGAAGGGAATTTGGTTATCTAGGTTCAGAAAGCAGAGAGACGGCCTGTTATTTTAAAGAGAGAAAAACCAAGGATAAGGCTATTTTTAGGAACAACAGGTCCAGGCAAGTGGACAGCAGTTATACCTCACAGCAGAAATTCTCATGCTGAAGTGCAAATGCTGCTGAGCTTGTGCTGCCAGCCTAATGAGCAGAGTAATGTGACAAGCCAGCTACAGTAAAATAGGGCTTTAAATAGCATGGTTCCCAGGGAATTTGAATGGGAAAGAGGAGATGTGCAGGAGCGGATGGTGGAAAGAGTGCCTTCTTTTGGGATAACTCCCTCATACAGCTCTCCCCAGAGGAAGCATCAGTGGATAGCGTTGTAAGCATTGATGTTGATTTGGTGGTTTCTGGTAGGAAGGCTGAATCAAAGCCCTGTGTTTGCCCCATTTGAGAGCTCTCTAATCAAAACTGGTGAGGAAAGTTCTGGTCCCTGTTTCTTTTGCCTGAGAACATCTCTGGAGCTGCTGCTGTTTATGTCAGGGTCAGCCTGTCTCAGAAGGACATTCAATCTCACTTCCACTTGAAGGTAAATCAAAGTTTTGAAGGTTTGGACTTTGTTTCCTTGCAGATTTCCCCCCTGCATTCTCCATCCTTTGCTTTATATCACACAAAATAATGAACCCAAAAGAAAAAAGGCAAAACCCAAAAAGCTCAGCACACCTATTTAAATTTAATGTCCTCAGTGCCCTAGTTTGAACTTTGTAAAGACTGCAGAAAATCATAGTTGTATCAGTCAGGGCAAGCCCTCCAAGGTGAGCTAGCCCTCCAAGGTGAGCTCAGCTCCAGAAATTCTGAAGCGTTATGGTCTTGTCTCCCAAAGAGACGTGCTGGTAAATGCCACGGTAATTGTGTTTGTTTTTTGTAGCATCTAGAGTGATTACATTATATACAGGTAGCAAGTGACTGCAACTTAACCTTCTCATTTAGGATGCTCCATGAGTCTTCATCCCTTTCCCTGGCCCTGCTATCAGCACACATGGCTGCAGAAGCTCTCTGCAGTAGCATCATGTGAGCCTCTGTCTCTTGGGTTTCAGAGAGCCTGTTCTGAAATGCAGTATGGGGAGTCCAAGTCTCCAGACTTGGGGAATTCAAAGGCAAGCAATGGGAAAGAGCAGTGTGTGAGTCCACATCCATCAAAAGTATGACCCAAAAGAAGAAGTAGAGGTTGAAAGAGCAGCTTAGCCATGAGAGGTTCTTTTTCTACTGACTATAGACTGACAGGTCAAAGTTTGGCTCCTTTGAGATGACACTGAATAGGCAAGCACTTCATATTTAATTACTTTGATGACCATTGTGGTCTGCTGCATCCCCTGCTGCTGTCACATGGGATCCCAAGGCTTGTCAATATGACTGATTGCCAAGTCTCTCTCTCTCTGCATAGGAGGAAGAGGCCCCTTGTGAGTCATGCAGGAAGGGGTGGGGCTTCCTTTGTTGTTGAATGCCTGATTATAAGAAGCCTCTGGGGAGCATGGTGACCCAGAATGTGGCGGACAGGAGTAGAGAAACAGGGGAGTGGCATATCTCTGGGGGCATGGCACAGCAGTTTATGTGGCAGTTCACGCAGGCAGAGTTGCAGGTTTTCTTGGTAGTAAGGTTTGTTGTGTGTTGTTTGAAGTCTTTCTGTTGGCTGGTTGGTTTTGGGGTTTCTGTTAACAATGTTTTTTATGCAATAGAAAACTGTGGTTAGTACAAGTGTATGTAACCAAAAAGGATGCATCTGTACAGACCCATTCCTGTCTGAAGTGTTTGAGCTTATCAGTGGTTTCAGGGGGAATTGCGGTGGAAGCCTGCCTGCAGTGTGAACAAGTGAACAATCTCCTTTCACTGGTGGCCAAGCTTAGGGAGGAAGTTGAAAGACTAAGGAGTATCAGGGAAAGTGAAAGGAAAACAAACTGGTGGAGTCTAGCCCTTCCATCTTTGAGGGAGGCCCACCAAGAATCAGAGGACTCCTATGCCTCCCACTATCAGGCAATAGAAGGGCACCTGGTGGATGAAGGGGAGTGGAAATGGGTCCCTGCTCAGGGAAGTAATAATAAAAATTCCTCCTGACCCCCATCCCCTAGCCAGGTGCCACTTCAGAATAGGTATGAGGCCCTGGACCTAGAGAGTCAGCCAGATGATTTAGAAGAAAGTTATCTGCCAGTGATCCTCCCAATTACAATTAATCTGTCAGCTGGATCCCTACCTCTAACATCAAAAAGAAAAGAAGGGTAGTTGTAGTAGGGGACTCCCTTCTTAAGGGAACAGAGGGCCCATATGTTGACCAGACCCATCGCACACAAAGGTCTGCTGTCTTCCTGGGGCTTGGGTACGGGATATCACTGAGAGACTCTCTGGACTGATTCAGCCCTCTGATTATTACCCAGGCTGGCAGTGATGAGATTGAAAGTCAAAAATAGGAGCGTCAGGGCAATCAAAAGGGACTTTAGGACACTGGGTGAAGTGGTTAATAGGACAGGGGCACAGGTAGTCTTTTCCTCAGTCCCTTTGGTAGCTGAGATAAACAGTGAAAAGAATAGAAGAACTCACATCATTAGCAAGTGGCTCAAGGTTGATGTTTCAGATTCTTTGATCATGGGGCAACTTTTATAGCACCTGCCCTGCTGCAACCAGAAGGGAATCCATCTCTCTGTTAAGGGCAGAAGGTTTTTAGTTCATGAACTGGCAGACCTCATTAAGAGGGCTTTAAGCTAGGTTTGAAGGGAGATGGGGATGCACCTAGACTATCTAGAAGCAGGCCCAAAAGTTGGAAGCCTAAGTTAGGGGTGAAATCAGTAGCCCAGCTGAGGTGCATGCATACCAATACATGCAGCATGGATAACAAACAAGAAGAGCTGGAAGCCATGGTGCTACAGCAAAGCTATGATGTATTCACCATCACAAAAACGTGGTGGGATGATTCACATAGGTGGGGTGCTGCACTGGATGGCTGAAGCTCTTCAGAAGAGACAGGAAAGGCAGAAGTGGTGGAGGGGGGTGGCTCTTTATATTAAGGGAGGCTTTTGACACCATAGGTATTGAAACTAGTGACAATCAAGTTGAATGCCTGTACTCAGCACTGGTGAGATCACACCTAGAGTACTGTGTCCAGTTCTGGGCCCCTCAGTTTAGGAAAGACATTGAGACACTTGAGTGCATCCAGAGGAGGGCTGGTGAGGGGCTTGGAACACAAACCCTGTGAGGAATGGCTGAGGGAGCTGGGGTTGTTTAGCCTGGAGAAAATGAGACTCAGAGGTGACTTTATCACTCTCTACAACTTCATGAAAGGTGTTTTTAGTCAGATGGGGGTTGGTCTCTTTCTCCGGGCGGCCACTAACAGAACAAGAATACACAGTCTCAAGCTGTGTCAAGGGAAATTAGGTTGGATATTAGGAAAATATTTTTCACTGTAAGAGTGATGAAGTACTGGAATGGTCTGCCTGGGAAGGTGGTGGAGTCACTATTGCTGAATGTGTTTAAAAAAAGACTGGATATGGCACTCAGTGTTAGGGCATGCGTTGGGCTCAGTGATCTTGAAGGTCTCTTCCAAACTAGTCATTCTGTGAATTCTGCCATCATTTGGATGAGCTTCACTGTGCAGCCATGACCAGGGTGATGGTGTGGCTGAGGAGGCAGGTTGAGAAGCTGTTGCTTGCTTGGGAGCAGTGAAGCTGTCACATGACTCAGCATTCACCTGCCATGGTGGTGAGAGCAGAACAGTGCCCGTGGGACATGAGGGTTCAGGCAGCTGTCACCAAGAAGAGTAGGGCTGGTCTTGGACCTTCTCCCTTGATGATAGCTAGCCCACTGGGACCAGGCAGTATGATGATGACAGCTCCAAGTCAGCTCCTGCAGCCATGTGGTATTATCCTGTGGTAAAAGCAGGAAGTCTTCCCTTGCTGATGGAATGAATGTCATTTGCTTTGTCCCAGTGGCACTTTCCACTCTCCTGCTATGTCTGACAGATCTCTTAGTTTAGCCCCATACTTAGAGGATTTGCACTGGTTTTAACTGGGTTGGCTTAGGTTCAGTTAGTTAACTGCTGGAACAGGATGGTAAAGTCTCTTCGTTTGGGTTGGGAAACTTCATGTTGATGTTACCTGTGCACACCAAACTGCCACCAGAATCTCTTTAATCTAAATTACAAGCAGTTGAGCAAGGAGTCAAATCAAATTTAGCAGACCATTTTAGAAAATTATTTTATTCAACCTGTACAGCTCCTGTGTGTTCATTGAACCAGAGATGAAGTGATTGTTAAAGTCACTAGAATTAAACTCATATAAATTTGAGTACAGGCAGGCTTTTATGAACTCATTCGTGTGGATTAATCATAGTGTTGGTCCAACAGGAGCACTTTCAAGAACACAAAAAAAAAAATTAAATATGCTGGATGTTGGTTATGGGTGAGTCCCACCAGGCATGTGGTGTGGGACAATGCCATTTGTTACCATTGTGGGACACTCAGGTCTGCATCTAACCAGCCTTTCCATAGCAGCTCTGCTTGCTGAGGCATTGGCTCTGTCCCATATGTAGTCCAAAGTGACTGTAATGGGATTTTTTTCTGCAAGTTGACTCCCTATGAGTGACTCTGCTGGGGACACTGGGTGGTTCATCTTTGTAGGGGAGAAGTCCAAGACATTCAAAGGCCAGCATCATGTCTGACAGTTTTCTCAAGTTCAAAATAATGACTGTCCATACCAACTCCAAAATACCAACCTTTTCCTAAGGGAGACTCCAGTGGGAGTGTGAACAAGGCTATAGCTCATCTTTAATAATGCTCCTTTTAAAAATAAATCATGTTTTATGGATCTAAACTTAGCCTCTCCAGATAAGCAAGTCCTGGGGCCGCTGGTGATTAATATGCAGCACTGGAGCATGGCCCAGCGGGGCCCTGATTAATAGCAATGACATCATGACTTTTAAACATTCTGTTAATGCCGGCCCCGCTGAGAAATGAGGATGCGCGGCATTGCTTCCCGTGGCATTTGTGTTGCTGGAGTGAGGGCCAGGAGCAGCAGCACCCTGTCACCTCCCCTGGGCCAGGCAGAGGGAACCTGCTGCTGCCTGCCCGGCTGACCTGCACTGGCCCTGGGAGATGTGCCCCGGGATCTGGCACTGCCAAGTCCCCCCATCATTGAGAGGCTTGTACCAGTTCCTGGAGAACAAGGCAGATATGGTGGAGAACACTCCACCTGCAGCATTCTCTTCCACCCTACCCTTCAGGAAGTTTGCTTATAGGCTTGGGGCCAAGGCAGCTCCCCATTTAAGCTCCCCTGCCCCCTACTGCAGTCCTCCCTGAGTTTTGGGGGCTGCTACGCCACAAACCTGGCAAAATACGCACCCCTAGCAGGTCTGAGGCCTGAATCCATACCCTTCTGGGAATCATCAGGTGACAATTTTGCTTCAGCTGCTGACTGCCCCCTTCAGCTATTAGTTCGTAAGCATGGGTGATTGTTGTGCTGCCAGGGAGAAAGGACTGCTGCCATCATATGGCATTTCCTACAGTAGTTCCATGACCTCCTGGTCTTTAACCCCTATGGCTGGTCCCCTATACTGAGGGGCAGCATGCTGCGTGAGTGCCTTGGCCGTCCTGCAGTCCCTGGTGGGCTGCAGCTCCCTAGGTACGTTCTGTGCCTGCAGGCTGAGAACTAATGAGCAACCCAGTCACTTTCCTTTTCCTCTCCTGCTTTTATGTCATCTTGCAGGCTGTCTGCAGGCTGTCTCAGTTTGAAAAGACAGGTGTCTGCTAGGGAAGGCAGGAGCCTCCCTTGGATTGGAGAATGTAAATCCCCTCCCTCTAAATTACAGTAATTTCACAACCATAAGGTGCACCGGACTATAAGGCGCACCCCCTAGGAGTCAGCAAAATTCGCAAAACTGTAGATCAGATAAGGCGCACCGGACTATAAGGCGCACCTTCTTTTGCAGCGAGGCTCCGCCCCCAGCTCCCCTGCGCAATTGCTGGCCGAAGCCCCGCCTCAACCCGGCAGCCATTGGCCCCTGGGCCAGCCTGTGCATGTCTGCCGCCGCTCCGTGTGGCGTCCCTGGGGACGGGGCATGCCCACTGCCGCTCCGTGCGGCGTCCGCGGGGTTGGGGCATGGCTGCCGCTGCTCCGTGGGGCATCCCTGAGGCTGGGGCATGGCTGCCACCGCTCCGTGGGGCATCCCCAGGACCGGGGCACAGCCACCGCTGCTCCGTGTGGTGTCCCGGGGACGGGGCATGGCTGTCGCCGCTCCGTGTGGCATCTGTGGAGCTGGGGCATGCCCGCTGCCGCTCTGTGGGGCATCCCCGGGACCGGGGCATGGCCGCCGTCGCTCCGTGGGGCATCCCTGGGACCGGGGCATGGCCACCGCTGCTCCATGGGGCATCCCCGGGACC
>PYHW01009617.1:1460813-1473242 GCA_013186435.1 Turdus rufiventris
CTCAGATAAGGCGCACCGGACTATAAGGCGCACTTCCGGGTTCGAGGGAAAATTTTAGTCAAAAGGGTGCGCCTTATAGTCGTGAAATGACTGTAGTATAATTTTGAAATGAAGGGGATCTCAGGCAAAGATATGGGGATAGGAGTAACAGTTCTTTACTAGTATGTATAACAAGGCAAACAAAACAACAGCTATGGAATTAATAACAAACAGAACCAAGGACCCCGTGACAGCCTTCTCGGCCGAGATGGGAAGGATGGAGGATAGGTTTTGCTTCCCAAAGCCCTGGGTCAATTGATCCCAGTGCCCCTACAGGGCTCTGAAAAAAAGCACTGAGATGGAGTGCCAGGAATGAGGAAGGATCCTGGTCTGGTGGGTGAGATGTATCAGAAACTCCGTGGCAGTAGCTGGAACTGTGGGATGTCCCGGCAGAGCAGGGGGTGCGGGGCTGTGGGGCTGTAGGGCAGAGAAACCCAGAGCAGCGCCGAAGGACCGGCGAGGCTGGGGCAGTGGCGGCCTGCAGGGCAGGGAGAGGTGGGCTCAGGATTTCCAGACATCCGAGCAGATGGTGATAGGTCCCTCTTTTGGTGTTAGGTGTTAATAAGGTCCCTGGTCCATGGCGGTTCTCACGAGCAGAGGCTCACCCCACAGAAGTAGAAGCGGCAGCTCCGAAGCGGCAGCTCCGAGCTGGGTAATATCAAGTTCCTTTTCCCGAGTGACAGCAGCTTCCAAGCCTGTCCCTGAAGCCACAGAGGGAAGGAGCTAGCTACCCACGGCCCCCCACCCCCCCACCCCCGCCCTCGATTTCAGCTGGGCCCAGCCAACACTTTGTCTTCTCAAGTACCCATAAGTACCAGCAATCAGTGTTTCCCAGCAACTCTACGGGAAAATTCTATAGGTAAGAAAGAACAAAAGAAAAGAAACCTAACCCTCAACACAGGCAAAAGACTTGAATTGGAGTGCTGGCCTTGGAAAGCTCTGTAGATTGGTGTCTGCTTTTTAGGCTTGGGATTTGTTTTTACTTTTTGTTCACAGGGATTGAGCTGGACTGGTCTGCTCTCTGGAGAGCAATCTAGTAGACCAGACTGCTAAAACTTTCAAATCCTAAAAAACATGTTTCTCAACTCTCTCAGATTTTGCTAAGAATGTTTGCCTGGTGTTCAAATAGTGTTCACCAGTGAGACAGATGCCATTTGAAGCTCCTTAATTTCTCATTCAAACGACAACCCCGTTGTTATAGGGAATAAACGAATCGAGCCGAATTAAAAATATTAAAACAACAATTTTTATTTTTGCAACCGAAAATACGATCCTGGGAAGCCACAACCAAAAAGACAACACCGAGCCCGGGTTCGGTGCTGGCTGAACACACATGTTGATCTGACCTCTATCTCATCAAATCCTCCTGTGTTCAAAATGCCATCGTGGCAGTCTGTTTTTATACAGTTTTTCTGTCCTGGGGCAAGAGTCCCTTTGTTTCTGCTGTGGATTTCCATATTCATGTAGAAGAGTTTCCTTTCTCCACTGAGCACTGGACAAAACCAGTTTTGGCGCAGCGGATGAATTTTGATGTGTGCAGATTTTGGTTTACTGGAACCGGGTATTGAAATGCAAGTTTTCCTGAGGACCCTGGTTATCTTGATTGGTTGCGATTATCAAGTCCTCATGGCTGACGAGTTTCCTGGACTGTCCCATAACGAGTTAACTCCTTGGGGCTGGTTCTCTTAACTTGCTAATTGCAGCAGCACTGGAATCCGGTGAAGCAATCTTTCTCCTCTCTGTGGCTCAGTGCACCTAAAGTTCCTTTATTAAATTCTTTATTTCTACAAACATGATTTATCTTTCACAAAATACTAATTACAGTAATTTCACAGCCATAAGGCGCACCGGACTATAAGGCGCACCCGCCGACAGCCAGCAAAATTCACAACCTGTAGATCAGATAAGGCGCACTGGACTATAAGGCGCATTTTTTTTTTTTTTTTTTTTTAGCGAGGCTCCCTGCGTATTTGCTGGCCGAGGCCCCACCTCAACCCGGCAGCCATTGGCCCCCGGGCCCACCTGTACCCGACGGGGCCAGGGCATGGCCGCCGCCACTCCGTGGAGTGTCCCCGGGGACGGGGCATGGCCGCCGCCGCTCCATGGAGCGTCCCCGGGGCCCTGCTTCTCCAGGAGTCCCCTGGCGCTCCGGGTGACCCGATGCCGGCAGGCTCAACCCGTGCCGCCGCTGCCCCGATTTTGGCGGCTCTCCCCTTCCCCACGTGGCAGCCGCCCCAATTTTGGCGGCTCTCCCCTTCCCCGCGCCGGGGCTGCCCCAATTTCAGCGGCTTTCTACCCCGCTGTGCCAGGACCGCCCCGATTTCGGCGGCTCTCCCCTTCCCCATGCCGGGGCTGCCCCGATTTCGGTGGCTTTCTAATCCCCCCGCCCCTGGGCCGCCCCAATGCCGGCTTTTCCTGCCCCGCGGAGCCCCTCTCCCCTCGCATCCCAACATTGCTGCGGGGCCACTCCCCCTCACAGCCCGGCACAGCCCCACGGGGCCACTCCCCCTCACAGCCTGGCCCTGCTGCGGGGCCATTTCCCCTCGCGGCTCGCACTTCCGGGTTGGCAACTTTCGCCGCTTCATCCCTCAGATAAAGCGCACCGGACTATAAGGCGCACTTCCGGGTTCGAGGGAAAATTTTAGTCAAAAGGGTGTGCCTTATAGTCGTTAAATTACTGTACTTTATAACATATATCACACCATGAATACAGACTCCATTTAGTATGCAGAAGTACAGTAATTTCACGATTATAAGCCACAGCATTTTGACTAAAATTTTGGTCCAAACCTGGAAGTGTGGCTTATAATCAGGTGCGG
Source organism: Turdus rufiventris (assembly GCA_013186435.1). NCBI lineage: Eukaryota > Metazoa > Chordata > Aves > Passeriformes > Turdidae > Turdus > Turdus rufiventris. Next base: position 1,463,672 of record PYHW01009617.1, read on the forward strand.
TCAATATATGGATGAAGTTCAGAAATTTCCAACCCAGAAGTGCAAGCCCTCAGCAGCCCCAAGTAGAGCCAGAGCTTGCCTGGCCCTGGCAGCAGGGCAGCGGTGGTGCCCAGCCGGCCCTGGCTGCGGGGCAGCAGTGAGCCAAGCCTGCATGGCCCCAAGCCAAGACAGTAAATCCCGCAATTCTGTTACTAATTGGCAACTTTGTGAAAGTTGCACGTGGATCCTTTCTGCGAACAAAAGTGCATCTTATAATTCGGTGTGGCTTATATATGGACAAAGAATGAAAAGTTGCCGACACCCGAAGTGCGACTTATAATCAGGTGCAGCTTATAATCGTAAAATTACTGTAATCCCAGGAACGTTTTAGACAATTTGAGTTTTATAATAAAATTTCATTTTTGCAGTGATCTCTATGCCACACTAATGTGTAGTATGGAGACCAAATATGTGAAGAGTCATGAACTGGCAAAAAATGTACATGAGACTCAGAGGTTGTGCTGGGACAGGCACAGCCCTCTAGCCCCATAGTTATTAAAACTTTCACAAAAAGCTGGTAACTGTTAATATTGTTGTATTAATGTTATATGTGGTCTTCTGACAACTCTTTGACCCCTCTGATACCAAATGACTGTGCTGCATTTTGCAGAGCTTTTCTTGTTAAGTAGACAGGTTGCTTTGGACATGCTCAGTCTGTGGGAAGGGGTTTTTATTCCTAAACACCTCTCTCTAAAACCTGAGACCTCTAAACTGTAATGCTGTACCATATAGCACATATTTTATGAACTTATAGGTCTGAGAATATAAAAAATGTTGTAAATATATAACCTCTGAGCTACTGAGCATCAGCCAGGGAAATGTCCCCACTCCCCTTCAGCATGACTGTGAGAATGCAGACATGCTGCCTGTCAGAGAAATCTTTGCTTGTTGGAATCATTTGCTCTGTAATGTTTCGCCCTTGCAGCAAATCCTCTTACCCCTCCTCCAATCAGTCTTGTTCTTTGGACTTCTAAAATCTTTGCCACCCCACCTTTAATGCATGCTCCTTGTGCAGTAACTGCAGTGATAAAGTGCATTTCAGAGTGAAGGAAGTGTGCACGGATGGGATCAGGGGCATCTGTTTTCGTGTCTCAGCCATGGACTTGTGTGTACTTGGTTTCATCAACTTGCTCCTCAGCATCAGGAACAAATTGGTATTTGTCATAAACTCCTGATCCTTGAAGAAAATGAAGGGCCATTTAACATTTTTACAGTAATAATAATAATCTAGGAAAAGGGATGCATCCTGGTAGCTGAGAACAGCAGGTTATTTGTTTAAGAGCATACTTTAGAATAACAGCAAAAAGGACCTTTAATATCAGAATTTCAAGGCACATTGCAAACTATAAACATTGCTTCTCCTTCTTCTTATTATTCCTTGTGGGCATTTTACCTCTATAAAACAGAGCAGCATTCCTACCCTGATCTTGCAGCAAGAACAAATGAGTACTAGAGAGAACAGAGGCGAAATAGAAGCAGGATTCAGATGGCAAACACAAACAGGGAGTGTGCTGGGAATGGGTGGTTTATGTTCAGGATATCTCACCTGTGGGGACGTGCGTTCTGGGTAAGTCAGCCTCATGGACACCTGTGAAAAGAAATTTATCCTGCCCAGGGGAAGCTGAGTAGTGGGGCATGTAAATGAGATTGGTCACTCTATAAATTTCTCTCTGAGAAATGTAGCTTTTAACCTGGCAAGGAGGTGAGTGGGTGAGTGTTGTTGAATCATGGGCAGGGACAGGCAGTAGTTGGGGGAGTTTTCAGCTGGTTCCAGTAGATAAAGACTTCCTGCTGAAAGAGATCTAGATTTGCCTCCCTAAGTGTGTGCCTGCTGTGTCATCTCTACACTGATAATGTTATGCCTCTTTTCTTTTTTCTTTTTCTTTTTTTTTTCCTCTCCGCTTTTTGAGCTGTTCTGAAATTTTGAGTACTTTTGTTTTTCTGCATTTCTATTGGATTATGTCCCCAACATTATTGGCGAGAAGTTAAATAATACGTCTAGAGATTGAGAAAACTAAATAATGAAGCTCTGCAGCTTATAGCTTTTCTTGTGCTCTGCCAAAGAGCTTTCTGAGTGGAGAATTGTGACTGGCAGTCAAATTTAGACAAAAATGGTTTGAAAATTATTTCTTTTTTCTCTTTTCTCTCTCTTTTTTTTTTTTTTTTAATCTGATAAGGATATGTACTGTTGGAAGGTGTAACATTCATGGCAAAATAGCCTCAGAGATTCAGAAGAAGTAAAAATGGTTAAGTAAGAAACCTGTTTGTTAAGCAAGTGTCTGTGGTTTCAGACCATGGGTTACTCAGAAAGCACAGGCTGTGCCTCTCCACAGGAGATGAGCTGGGCACACCTGACTCATCTGGAGCCTTGTGCAAGATCAGGTCATAAAGGAAATTCAGACTGAGCTTCAGGACTGATGGAGGGCTCCCTCAGCACCTATAGAAAGGGTGGAAGTGTTTCCATTGCCATAAATGAATTTTGGAAGCCAGACCAGATCAAATTCAGCAGCTCCATCTCCAACTTCTCACCTCAGTTTGCAAGTCCCACAACCTTTGCCCCGCCTGCTCCTCTCTGCAGTAGGCACCGGGGTCTGGGCTTATACTGCCTGTGCTTTGACTCTTCCTCTGTCTGTCCCTGAGTGCTGTGCAGAGTCAAGAGCAATTGAGTTTGGTCCTTGGATGCCTCAAGGAACATGTATGACAACATGGATGTTCTCCTTAACCTTTTCATCATTCATACCATCCCCAAGCTTGTTCAGGAAACCACTTGCCAAATCTCAGTCAGATCAGCTGGGCGAAATCATCCTTATTCTTTTGCCTATGGGGAGAGAATGAGGCAATAAAGCTTCTCCAAAACAGACTGAACAGAAGCCATTATTTTATGTCCAGGCCTTCCTCAGTAATAATGATCTGCTTTTACCACCCACTCATGCCTCTGCTTATCATCCTGCTTGTTCATGACCTTCACTCATTGTGTTGTGTTGAATTGAGCTTGTATATTCCTGACACACAGGAGCTGCATCTTCATTCATTCGTGGTAAATGCCTGAGACACTGAGGGCACTTGAAATTAAATAATCAGCAATGAAACAAAAGACTCCAATTGGGCACATAGGCACATTGTTTTATTTGCAGATAGGTTCTCTCTAAAAGCCAGCAATGCATAATGCTTCTTGCTGCCTTTTTAGTTTAAAGCAGATGTTGTACACAATATTAGAAATCATATCCTTGCAGGCTGTGAAGTAATGAGGGCAGGAAGTGGGAAGTGAGGACCTGAGATATCTCCTGCTTTATTTTAGGTGAGGCTTTGGGGAGGGGGAGAGTGTAGAGTGAGGGCTCTGCATTTGAGCAAAATTTTCTGTGGTTTAGTGCCTTTTGAGGTTGAATGTCTGTCCTGTTGAGGATTATATGTAAAAGGGAGGGACATTTGGAGGAAGGGAGGGAGGAAAGGAGGGGAAGAAATAAAGGTTTTAGTGCTCTATGTTGGATCTACATAGCGTGGGTCAGTAAAGGTGTGAGGTGTACTGGGCTCTAGAGGGTGACATATCTGTGCTGGAGGTGAGAGAAGAGTCTATGAATTTTGTGATGATGCTTTGTGCTCAAAGTAGCCAATATTGTCCTATCAGGTGTTCGAAAACCGTGAAAAACTTCAAGAGATACAAGCATGTATTAGCACCCAGGATAGATTCAAAGGGGTCTTATATCCAAGAAGAATCCCCTCTCTCTTTTCTTCTATTGGATTTTTGGAGAAGACCGCTGGAAAAATACATTTGCTCTCCCAGCTGAAGAACAGCCATGTGAGAACTGCCCTGTGAAGCACCCTGACTATGGGTGGGATGTCTTCTTCGAGGAATATGTGGCAGCACAGTGAATTCTCATTTTATTTCTCTTCTTGGGACCAGATAAATTCACATGTTTTAAAATACTGAGAAGATAGGAACTACTGTGTGTGTGCACATGCATGTGCCTAAATCTCCCCTCAGAACACTGTGAGTGGCTGCTGGGCATGTGCAGCTGGAAGATAATGCACTCATCTCCTCTCTGAGGGCAGGGGATGCCCATCTGGCTGTCAGTCCCAGGTTATCTGTTACCAGCATGCCTCTGCATCCCTTATGTCTTCCCACCTGGTTCCAGCCAATTCCAGATGAGACTCACTACACATGAACTTGGCAATTAGTCCATCAACCCCTCCGAGCCTGCAGAATCTGACCACAGAGCAGGGGGAATCCCATGCAATGGCAGTGGGCAGGACAAATCAGCCATGACTGCCAGATAAGAGTGAGGTCTGGCAGTGTCTGTCAGTCCCCAAAAAAGTCCAGTTTTCTATGGAGCAGCTCTCAGGTTTCTGGTTACCTGTCAGAAATCCCAGCTGTGGGTTGTTCTTCTCTGCCTTTATTGGGCACTGCTGAAAGATTTGTGGAAGCCCTGCAGGATGTCTGTGAGTGTGGCCCAGGATGCTTGGTGTGTCATGGTGGCTCACCTCAGCAGAAAGCACAACCTTTTTGTCAGGGGAAACTTGGAAACCTGTGCTTGTGCGTAGCAAGGGAAGGGAGGTATTTACTGGTGTGAGCGTAGTTGGCACTACCTTCTGGGATAATTGCTGATTATTAGTTAGATATCAAAAGAGATCTGTGAATAATATCCACCTCCCCATTTTGCAGACTAGGTGGGTCTTAGCACAGTCATCTCTCACCACGGATTGCAATGCACAAGAAAATAAATAAAGGCAGGTTGGAGCATCACTCTCCCAAAGGAGACCAGAAGTCTTTCATATGTGTAGAGAGAAGGAAGGAAATCCACTCCAAGTCCTATCCATAGAGTCAGAGGGCTTTTTGTTGGAATTACCAAGTAAATAAATGGGAGCTGTACTTGTAAACTCCTCAGGCAGCCTTGTAAATCTCAACTATAGGTTCCAAAAATGTCAATGTATTATTTTTAAAGTATTTTAGTTGGATTTTTATTGTGGTTTTTTTTAAGAAAAAGAAGGAAGTGAGTAGGAGAAAGGAAGAAAGGAGGAGAAAGAAAAGAAGGAAAGAAATAGTTGGAGTGAGAAAGAAAGTGAGAAAGAGAAAAAAAGGAAGAAGGAAAGAAAGCGCAAACTACACTAGAATATTAAGGTTTGATAAGGCACAGATAAGTTGTGGAGCTGAGAAATCTTTCCTCACTCATCTGTATCCTGCATAAGTTATGAAGTGAGTGACACAGTATATCTTGTTATTTAAGGAATATGTGCTATGTAGTTCTAGCATTTCCTTGCATTAGCATACTTGTGCAGCTATCACACTTTCAGTGTATCCATTTAGTGGGTTGTTTTTTTCTGCTTTTTCTTTTAAAATGAATTTTGAAGGGTAGATCCTTTCTTAGTAAGGACCTTCTGTATTCCATAACATTTTGTGAAAACTGCCACGTATCCCCAAATTTCAGCAAAGCAAAGCCCCGAGATGTTGAATGAATTACAGAAATGCTTGGTTTGGAAGAGATCTATTGAGACCATTTAGTTTGACCCAAATGCACAAGCAGGGCCAGCTGGACCAGGCTGCCCAGGACCATGTCCACTTGGCTTTTGAGCATTTCCACAGATGGGGACTCCACAACCTGTCCGAGCTACCTGTTCCAGTTTTTGATCACTCTCCTAGTTAAAAAGTGTATTCCTATGGTCAGGTGTAATTTCTGGGGCTTTAGTTGGTGTTTTTATGTGAAGGAGGTACTGCTGCAGGGCCCTATCTTCCTGATTTCTTCTGACAGTAGTGGAAGAAATAGCAGTATCTTTGAAATGAAAGGTGGGAAGACAACCCAGAAGGATTCCTTTACACACTTATTTTAGTTTAGAAAAGTGAAGGGAGATACCATCTGGAGAAAGCAGGGGCTAATTTGACTAGGTAGAACATGGCTTAATCGGAAAAAGTTTGATCCACAGTTAGCTTTTAAGTGCCTTGAAACTTGTGGTGTAATCAGAGCTTTGCATTTCATTTGTAATGAAGGCAGACACATGCCAGCTGTAAAATTTATTCCTGGATCTGGACCCAAGAGTTTTAATCCTCCTCAACTTTTCAGAAGTTTTGATTCAGATTTTATTTCTGCTTGTCTCCTTTCCCTCTTTGGCCAAGCTGAAATATCTGAGCCTTGATTTGGGATCTTTCAGAAATATGGAAAGGAGGGAAAAATATGCATACCTGATAGGACTGGCATATCCCTCTGTGTCCATTAAATCAGAATTCCTCAGCTTCCTGGGGCTGCTGGTAAAAATTGCCAGATGAAGGACTTGGATCAAAATGACAAGTTGGACCAAGATAACCCAAAGATCTGGTGCTTGAAAGGAAATGCTACAGTCCTAGTTCCTGAATATGCACAGTGGCATCTGCAGGAGAGCAGCCATGGATGTCACTTTTCTCTTCTGAGCCTCATCCTGTAGGTTGATGGGAACTTCTTGAAAGATAATGAGGATCTTCAGTTACCCACTTGGCGCAGTGTGAAGGGACATCTGCACTGACAGGTTTCACCAGGGTGGCTGCAGCTCAGGAGGAACCACTGGTCTTCGGTACGCCACAGGAAAAGATCCAGGCTTTTTGAGACCTTGTTCAAACTGAACCTTTAAGAAGGATGACTGCCCATCAATAAGAAGGACACCATGGAGCACCACCACCTGGTTCTTGACAGTGTAATGGGATATTCATGACAGTGTAATAGGATTTTGGTGAAATGCAGTATTTTATTCTCATTACTGGAATGCAGAAGGACCCCTTTAAGTCAGAAAAAAATTGATTTTTGAACAGCCTTTGTTAAAACCTTTCAGTCCCACAACTGATGGGCAAATATGATTCTCTTCAAATCCAGTTTCCTGAGGCACAGCTGTGGCATGCACATTGGAGAAACAAGAACATCCTGTGTACCATCAAAGCAGAGAAAACCAGACTAATTCTTCATGCTAGAAGCCTTCTGAGGGGAAGGCTGAAAGAGCTATGTGTGAATGGGCCAAATTATACCCTCACCCCTGGTGTAAGGCTGTTGAAGTCTGGAGCAGGGAAAGGAGAAGGGAGATGTGAGGCCTGTCTGCTGATATATGAAGGAATATGTTGCAAAGAGGAGAGACCAATTATTCTTACTAGCCAACAGGGAAAGTTTAGAGAATATTTAGGTCAAGCATTAGGAGAAAGTTTCTAGTGGGTGAGTTATTAATCACCTAAGGCAAGGCATACATTGGAAAACCAACCCTGCACTTTGGGAACCAAATTAGTGTTATATGTCTGGAAGAACAGGGAAGTGGGATGTTGGGATGTAAGACTTAAATCCTGTCCCTGTCTCTGACACTGAGTCATAGCAGTCCAGTGCAGGGATACAATTTTTAGTCTCTTCAGGCAAGTCTAAGCTGTCCACAGCCTAAACAGGTCTGCTACCTAAGAACAGACATATATGTATAAAGACATGGACAGTGTGAACATTGGAGCCACTGGGCCATTGGCTCAAGAAGCTGCTGGATCAGACATAGCTGTGCCCAGATTTGGGGTTGTCTCCAGTGAGAGATTATTTATGCCATGTTTCTAGAGAGAGAAGATATTGATTTCTCTAGGCAAAATAGGTAAAAATGCCAAAAAATATATTTCTGGGGAAATTCTAAGTGATCAAAAACTAGTTTTTCATCTTTGGAAAATCTAAGATTTCAAAACTTTTGTCACGTGACCTGAGGAAAAATGGAGGGGAAAGTCATAATATTGGAAACATCCATAAAGAGTCTAAAACTGTTTTAATTCAAACTTACCAAGGCATTTAGCTTCCTGTTTGTGTTATATTCATATAATGCAACATCAACTCTTTTTTTTCAGCCTTATCTAAATGAGATGCTGTCATGAAATTTATCCTTGAAGATTTCAGTGCAGTTGATATTTCTTGAAAATTATGCTGTTTCAGTTCAACTTGAATTTTCTCCCAGAAAATGTTCCTTTCAAAAATCTTGGGCTAGTGCTGATTGCCGTTATGCAGCTGCTTTTCCTGTAGCAGATCCTTTCAAACAGAGCCAGTGAGCATGCTGGTTTGTAGCCTGTACTTTGTGGCACCTAAGAACATAGCAAAAACACCCCTTAGCTCTGAAAGGGATGGACTGGTGATGTTGCAGATGTAACTTGTGTGGCCTTGTCTCTTGCTCTCACAGTGAGACCATATGTGTTTCTATAGCTGGAGTGTCAGGAGGGTGAGCACCCCAATGCACAGACACCATTACCAGCCTGTCTCCAGCACCATGGCAGAGAGGGATCTAAAGGTTTCCTCTGAGAGCCCTGTAGGCACCTATTTCAGTATTTCAAATGTCTTCCCAGAGTCAACTTTCTTGCTTTTGAAGTGGGTTGTGAGATCACTCAGATGTACAAAGCATTTCTCTTGGAAGGGTAACATACTCTGGAAATAAATACCACCTCTTACTCCAAGCAAGAGCTCAGACTGGGGAATTCAAGACCTACGATTTCAAGCCAGGGAGATGACACAGCTTAGACACATGGATGTGCACACCCCAAGGTCTCTTTTGTTGTGTGTGTGTGCAAATAGGTACAGTAATTTCATGACTATAAGAGCGCACCGTTTTGACTAAAATTTTTCCCCAAACCTAGATATGTGCCTTATAGTCCGGTGCGCCTTATATGAAGTACAAAGTTGCAACATTTGCCACCCCGGAAGTGTGAGCTGTGAGCCATGGGGGGGGCCGGCAGTGCTGCGGCAGCCGAGTGGAGGTGGGCCCGGGGGTCCGTGGCGCTGCCCCTCCTGGTTCCAGGCGGGCCCAGGGGCCCGCGGCGCCACCCCTGTCGGGTCCTGGTGGGCCTGGGGGCCAATGGCTGCTGGATGGGGGCGGGGCCTTGGCCAGCAACCTCGCTGGAGGAGCTGGGAGCAGAGCCTCGCTGCAAAAAAAAGTGCGCCCTATAGTCTGGTGCGCCTTATCGGATCTACATTGTTGCAAATTTTGCTGACTCCCGGCGGGTGCGCCTTCTAGTCAGGTGCGCCTTATGGTCGTGAAATTACTTTAAATAATAAGTACAGTAATTTCACGCGTATAAGGTGCACCCTTTTGACTAAAATTCTGGTCTGAACCCGGAAGTGTGCCTTATACTCTACCGCCTTATGTATGGACGAAATTTGGAAATTTTCCAACCTGGAAGTGCGAGCTGCGAGCTGAACCACACGGGGCTATGGGGCTTGGTGGGGAGGGTGGGGGTGGCGTGGCTTGTGCAGGGCCATGGGGCTCAGCAGGGCTCAGGATGTGTCCTGGTTTGGAGGACAGGTGTCTGCTAAGAAAAGCAGGAGCCTCTCTTTGAAATGGAGAATGTAAACCCCCTCCCTCCAAATTATTATAATTTTGAAATTAAGGGGCTCTCAGGCAAAGATATGAGAATTCAGAATAACAGTTCTTTACTAGGAAAATTAAGACAGAAATACAGTACTACAAAGAAATAAACCCCAAACCCTGACAAAGTGTCTTGGGTTACAATACAGGATGTGATCAAAGTATCTATTCTATCACTATCTGTTGTGACTAGGTGGGGCAGTGATCT
>PYHW01009617.1:1481302-1501537 GCA_013186435.1 Turdus rufiventris
CCAGACCCGACAGGGGCGGTGCCGTGGGCACCCGGCCCCACCTCCACTCGGCAGCCATTGGCCCTCCCGGACCTGACAGGGGCGGTGCTGCGGTCCCCCGGGCCCGCCTCCACCCGACTGCCACGGCACTGCCAGCCCCTGCCGCCCATGGCTCACGGCTCGCACTTCCGGGGTGGCAAATGTTGCAACTTTGTACTTCATATAAGGCGCACCGGACTATAAGGCGCACTTCCGGGTTTGGGGAAAARTTTTAGTCAAAAGGGTGCGCCTTATAGTCGTGAAATTACTGTAATTGCAATGAATTTGATGAGACCAGCTGCATTGTCAAGACTGGTCTCTTTAAGTCATGCAATATCTATAATTTCTGTGGAGAAAAAAGTGAACAACTAATCCTTATGCATACTCCAAAACATGTCTTAAATGTCCACAGTGCTCCATTGGAAGGGCAGGTTTTATTTAGATGTGAGGGGTTTTTTTTCATTCTAAGCAAAAGAGTGATTATTAAGCTCTGCTCTATAATGAATTTCTTGGAAGATGTTGTACTAAATGGCAGAGCATTACCTGATGTTGCCTCTGGGTAACTATAAACCCAGCAGATGAGGGTTTGATTTGAACAAATAGTGACTTTTAGGTACAGAGCTTTGGTCCACTGAGTGGCACATGCAGAAATTCCCTGTTGTGTGGGGAAATAGATGATACAATATTCTGTGCATCTCCATTTGCTCAAGAGGATTCATAGCCTGGAGGGCATTTGAATATTGACATTGTGATCACAGGTAAAAATTCTTTACAGATTCTGTGTCTCCCCCTACCATAATCTTTGGCCAGTGTCTCATGGATGATGAGAAAGAGGGTTTGTTTTGTTATGAGCAAGTAGCTGTCTGACAGGTTTAGGAGTCTGCACCCAAGGGTCTGTTATCTCTGCTTAGCTGGGTCTGCAGTGCTGGCAAGACAAGATGCGAAGTCTGTATGCAAGACAGACAATGGCACTGTTAGGCAGGAGCTTGAATGTGCAATACAGGCAGAATTCAGGCAGTGAGCTGGTGTTCTTCCTCTGAGCATCCTGGTTCCTGGCATCTGCACTACCTTATTCAAATAAGCAGCTCTTCTAGGCTGTTCTTCCAAACTGGGAAAATATTCAGTCCCCCAAAGAGGATGGGGGCTGCACTGTAAGAATTTCTGTTGTTCTCCTAACTCCAGCCTTGTGATGTTTGTGGAAGCAAGGACCTGAAAGCAAAGGCTGGAGTTGATTCATGTGTAGTTGGGAGCCATATGAGGCCCTTTCAAACCAGTGGATCTCTGTTTTGATTGGTATCCAGAGCAGGTCTCTCCACACCAGGTCTGCCAGAGCCCCCTCCTGTTCCCAGCTCAGGCTCCCCTTACCATCTCTGCAAGTGTGGCAGCTCTGACTGCATTCATGGTTTTGCCCATGCTTTTTCATGTCTGTCCCACAGCTCCCCTAACTTCTCAAGTGTTGTACTTGCCTTTTCATGGACACAGAGAACCTTTATTCATGCAGAGGACGTGTCCTGTTCCCTGTCACCCTAAGCTTCAGAACCTTGGAAATTAATATTGAAGAGTGTAGAAGAACAGAAATAGCTCCACTTATATAAAAAACTCCAATACTTTGGACATACATCCTAGGAACTATGGAGGGATGTCTAAGTCACCTCTTTAGTCACCTCTTTGCTTCTATTTTCCTTTCCTTTATTCCCTTATGTTTCTACCCTATCCCATATGGTATCTGGCAGATACTGTTCTACTGCCAGAACTCTTAATAAGAGAGACATGAAAGTGTTCCTTTATTAATAATCACAAAAAATGTTGTATGTGGAGTTCAGAACTGGAAGAGTAAAAGGAAGACAGTAATTAGCTTTCTTCTGTATCTCGGCTCACTGAGGCATTTTGGATGCAGTGAGAAAATTCTTGACAGATTTTCTTTTCCTTTTGTTCTCCCCTTCCACCTCCCCTTTCCTTCTTTTCTTTTGAAGTATCATACAAAGTTCTTGGGTTTGGGTTTTCTATTTTCTAATGATAAATTGTATAATATGTGTACAATTTTTTTCTTCCCTCTGACTTGTCAGAGATATCAGCTCACAATGTATCCTTTGTTTGCCTGTTTTTCTAGGCAGTTCTACATTTGGTCTCCTAGAAAGAAAGTAAACATGCCAATTTTCCATTGACTAACAATGTTTAAGGTGCGGGGGTGATTTCATTACAGAGGTCCAGAAAACCATTGTTCGCCAATTTTGTTTGTCCCTTTGTGAGGAGCAAAGGAAGGGAATTTAATATTCCTCATTTATTGATTCTTGTCTAATATGTGCTGGAAGGACAGGGCAAATAGTTTTCATCTAGTTTTAATCCCTCACCCAAATGCATGCCATCTTCCTTTTACAGAAAGGAATTGTCAAGTAGGATATACACAGTCAAATTGCCAGCAACCAGTTCCTAGCCATTGCTCCCAAGAAAACTGTTTTTGCCTCTTTGGAAATGTGTGTGGAGATTCCTTCCCAGCTGCTTGAGCTGTACATGAACACCTTGGAATAAGGGAGGGCTGAGCTGCGCCCTGTGAGGACTGATGCAAATGCTGTTTGGAGCATTGGAGGAGACCACAGTGCACTCTGTATGGAGCAGCAAAGTGTCCTCTTCCTGTAGGGAAAATCTTTAGGACGAAAGCAGAAGTCTGCTTTCAAGAGCTTTTGAGTTCAACTGTTCTGCCCTAACACCCAGAGACCCTGGTGGTGACCAGGGACCCATCAGAGTTGGCACTGCAGAGGACAGGACTGTGGTACAGCCCTTGTCACTGGCACTGGTGACCCAAACAGAAGACAGAATGGGGCCAGTGAAAGGGCTTCCCCAGAGGCTCTGTTGGATGTAGGACTAAAAAATATATTTTTTGACTGAAGGCCCAGGGGCCTTACAACTGCCGTAGCCCATCTATGAGTCGCTGCATGTGTCTGCTGTAGAAAGTGCAAGTGTTTGTTTTCTTTTCTTAAATCTTGCAGTGGGAAGAAACTAAGAGGGTGGGAAATAGAATAGGGATACTAAACCTGTGTGTTTCTGCACCATATTTTCTTTTCTCATGGAATGGGTATAAGTGACAAGGCAGGGTTCAAGTTTGTGGGCAAAGGAGGGGAGTAAGGTATCGTTTTTGATACCTTCAGTAACTGGACAATCATTTTCACCTTAATTTGAAGCCCACCAGCATTTTCTTTTGCTGCAGGGTACATTTGTTGATTTGTATTCTGAAACAAATCGAAGTCCAGACACAGCACTGCATAGGTGTGATAGATCCTTCCCATTTTGTAAAAGGTTTTTCAGGAGACTTAGTAGAATGAGAGCAAATGAGTACTTGGAGCCAATAAAAAGTTATTTCAACCGTACTTTCCCCTGGAAAATCAAATCAGCTCTGAAGCATCCAGGCTACATAATGTGCCACCTCTCTCCATTCTATAATAGGATCACCTGAGTAAATACGGTTAATTTTTGTCCAGTAACCAAAAATGTTAGATCTGAGAAAAAAAAAAAAAAATTCTGGTTCTTTATACCAGTTCTTAGTGCATTAATTAAAAGCTCCTATGGGACAACAAGGATGAGTGGGATGCAATGAAGATGCTAAGAAAAAATAAGAACATTATTATAATGAAAGCAGATTAATGGGGCTTCACATAGTGGTGCTAATGGATGTTTTTGAACTTAGAAAGGAAGCAATGAGACAATTGAGTAATGAATTTTGTCATCAGAAAATCACAGCTGAGCCAACATCACCATATAAAAAGGGATCTGATTTATTGATTATAATGGAAAAGACTAATAGATGGTTTTAGTGAAGACACAACACTTTTTTTTTTTTTTCTTCTAAAGGAATGCCCTGAAAAGGTCACTCATTTATATATCCATTCCCAAAATGGAGGCACAGTAATTACATCCTCTGTTTACGCACTTCTTGAATGCACACCACATTAACACCAAGTGTGGGGCATGTGAAGCAAAGGCCTGAAAAAAACCCACAAAGGCTGAGAGGGCTGAGGGACAGATAGAGAGTGCCAGAGCACTGCTGTGTTACTTCTCAAAGCAGAAAGAAGCAGGGACTGTAGGGACAGGTTTGCAGCATGTTAATATGGTGGTGGATGGATCAATCCCAAAGTGCCCATGCTGGCACCTCACTTGCAAAAATGCATACAGGACTGGCCATGTCTCAAAAGAGAGATGTCTGAGAGCGGAGTGATGGGAATAATGATATGCCTAGGAGAATTCTCATGCAAAGAGAAAGTTCTTTGAAAGTCTGGGACCCACAGAGCTTGTGTTTTGCTGAGAAGAAGAAATATGTAAAAGTCTGTATGTTCCTAGGAGAATGCTTCAGTTTTCAGACAAAAGAACAAGGCACTACAAGATGAAAAAGTGGGAGTATTTTTTCCCTGTAACAGACGGTTGGCTGGAGAAATCATTGGCTTGTAACATCATCAATAGCCATCTTTCAGCAGGATTCAGAAATAAATAAGATCTTGTATCCATTGAGCGTATTCAGAGTTGTCCTAATCAAGGAAAATACATTCTGTGAAGGGGAGCCAGCCACATGCAATCAGTAAGGTTTAAGGCTTCTCTAGGTCTCAAAACCCAGGACAAAGCCTGGCATAGAGGGATAAGCTGTTCCACATCTGTCCACATGGTGGACTTGTACCTTCCCTGAAGCATCTGGTGCTGACTGCTGTCCCAGACAGGACATGGGACTGGATGAATCCCATGGCCAATACAGTCAGGCACAGATAGTGCTGCTCAGTAGAGCCTCTCCTTGCTCTTCCTCAGCAGCAACTCAGTGGGTGAGTGTGCACAAATGCATTGAGAAATCAGCCTGTGTCATCACCATCGCTTAACGTTTTACCTGGAAGAGGCCTGGCCCTCAGTTGCACCACAGTGCAACATACTGCACCCTCCTGCATTCTGCACACAACTTTTCAGGGACTAGTTACCATCTCATCCTGAAATCACTTTAACCACTGGAGGGAGGGAGATGACATCTGCTTAACATCTGCACAGTGGCAGGCTGCCTGTGAGCTCAGGACAGGCAACATGGATGGAAACATCCATTTGAAAGTGCAAGGAGTGCTAACTGTAGCTGGCCCCTGCTGCAGGGCAGGCTTGCCTCTTGGGCACTGAGCTGCATTTCCTGATACATTTTCTAGCAGCAAGGATCCGGTAGCTGTAGTAGTTGGGAGGACAGGTGTCTGCTAAAAAAGGCAGGAGCCTCTTTTTGAAATGGAGAATGTAAACCCCCTCTCTCCAAATTATTATAAATCAAGGGGCTCTCAGGCAAAGATATGGGAATTAGGAAGAACAGTTCTTTACTAGGAAAATTAAAATAGAAATACAGTACTACAAAGAAACAAACCCCAAACCCTGACAAAGTCAGGGTACACCTGATATTCTGTCAGGCAGGGTGTTGGTAGCAGTCCGATTAAATGGTGGCTGCAGTCCTCCTGCAGTGACAGATGTGATTCAGTTGAAGCAGTAGTTCTACAGAAGGTGCAGTTTCCCTCCGGAGGTCCAGTGGTGCTGTGGAGAAATCCTGTTTCCCTCTGGAGTCCAGTGGAAAAAGGGGCTACTTTAGCATCCCAAAACCTCTGTTTTTATCTTGGTAAGAAATGTTGGGCTCTTCCCCCTGGCTGGAGCAATTTCCAATGGGATGAAGTAATTTTATCAGTCACACAGTGGGACTCAATGGGCCATTAGCAGAAAATGAGTCACTGGAGGAAGGATGGGTTGTGAAAAGATAAAGAACAATGCCCCTCCTGGTTTCAATGGATGGCCCATTAGCAGAATATCTGCCACGGAGATAAGGATCACTGCCCCCAGCCTCAACAGAGGTGATAGAATAGATACCTTTTATCGCATCCTGTATCGTTACCCCAGACTGTAGCATTCTTTAGGAGACCTTCCACAAACTAGTGCCATACCTTGCCATCAAGAAGTTTGTCTCAGGTTTGGTCTGTGTTTGCTTTTTTTCCTTTGTTTTATTTTTATTGATATCCTGTCTCCTAGTCACAGCCACAACAGACATTTTTGACCCTTCATTCTTTGATTGCTCTAATTATTTGACTACTTTGTTGCCCTGCTCTTCTCTTGTTCATTTTTGTCAATGTATTTTGCATAATGAGGTGCTCAGGAGTGAAGATAGTGTCCTGCATGTGCTCATACGAGAGCTGAACATGGAGAAAACTGATTGCTTCCCTCCCTCCCTCTTCTAGGCAACTCTACATATACAAAAAAAGGGGCTGAGGAGATGGTGATTAAAAGTCTCTATTTTTGGGACAGAAGATTGGAGACCAAAGAGAGTTGTGACAGTCATCTGCTTTTAGTAGAAATTTTCAAGTGCCATCTTCACTGTGGTGAGATTTTTAGGCCACCGTGGTCCACAAACTCCTACTGTTCACATCACAGGTGGTAGGACACACCCATCCTTTATCCTAAATAATGGCTACATCTCCAAAGGTTTTGAGGTTTTTATGGACTGCAGCCCTTCCAAACACATGCTGCTTTAATACTGAATCTTACCCAGCACTACTGAGCCAAAACACTCTCTTTTTAAGGCTTTTTGTGAAATAGTCAAAGAGCTTCATAATGACGTCAACATCATAAATCATCACATGCAGTGCAGAAAGTCGACAGTGATGAAGGCATGGAGGAAGAGAATTAATTGTTCAGTGAACTAGTTCACTCCTTCATTTCAAAACAGATTCCCAAAGTCAGATTTTCTTTCTGTAGATGACTCTGATCTGGTTAAATATTGGCATTTCCAATAAAAAGGAAAATTGGGAAATGAGGGCAATTTGTTCCTTTGGACTTGTGGACTCCCAGCTCTGACACAGAGAAGTCTAGTGAAAACCTGGTCTACCTTGGACTTCTTCAGGTATCCTCATGCCTTGAGCAGAGACAGTCAAAACCTAGCAAGAGCTGAAGCTTAGGAACTTCCAGCATAAGTTCAGGCAACTTTGAGGTGAACTGGGAAAGGCAGGGAATGCCCTAGTCCTTTTCAGCATAGTATATAGCTGTTGACAACTCCATATGGTCACCCATGGCCACATCCATGTACTTCAGTTCTTTCTGCTGTTCTTATTTTAATTTAGAGCACTTGATTTTGCTGCAATTATCCTTCCATTGAAATCTGTTGGTTCAAATGGGCATGGCTAGGCATAAGTCCATCTCATTGCTAATTGTGGCTTTATTTTGTGCAAGCTATGAAGTAGGGTTGGTCTTTCCAGCAAGAATTGTGATAAAATGTGAGGCATGTTGGTGGTGCAGGGGACACATTATGGCTGCCGCTTTGATAAACCAAACATTGTTGCTGCTAGTGCTGTTTCTGTTGTGGGATTAAAAGTGGGTCTGGCTGAGCTCATTGGGAGCACTTCTATGGGGTTAAACTAGGTCATTTTCATGCTGTGGGTGAGAACAGAGTTGCAGTACCAAAATCCATGCTGACTGCAATTGTGGAGTAACTCTGCTGAAGGTAGTTGGAATTGCTCTGAGTTTAGAGTGCTGAGACTAAAAAAATAACTTGGCAGGGTAGTCTCCACAGCTATTGAACTGGTGCATCTCCCCAGAGCTATGTTTAGTTTACATTTACAATGGGAAAGCAAGCGAAGCATGATTCTCCAAACTTTGAACCCTGTTCAGGGCTGATTGATCTTGAGTGCTGGCAATCCTGATTCCCCCAAACACAAATAAGCATGTATATAAAGGTGAGCACAATTTTCCTTCATCCTCTTAAAGAATGCAACACAAGTCATATTTAATAACAGGGAAATGATGCACTGTCTCCCTTCAGCTGTTTTTGTGTAGACTCTCTGCCCTTACTTTGGGAGGGGGGGTTTGACTATCTAGTGAAATATCCAACGAGTCTTACATCTGCACTGAATGGTGTTAAATGCTGGCATTCACTGGTATTTGCCACAAGCTAGTAACTGACTGGGATGAGTCAGGACCTACAGTCCTAGGCTGTGGAGTGAATGGTTATTTGTCAAGGAAGCAGAAAGTGAAAATCCATGATAAGAGAGGCAAGAGAGACCCTCCCTGTGCTTGGAGAGACCCATCTGGTGGGTGAGAATGGGCTGATGTGCCAGCCAGGGCTGACACCAATTGCCACCATTAATTCAGAACTCAAATGACTTAATGCTCTGCAGGGTGATTATTTCATACACTGTGCCTTAATTGTTTTCCTGTATTTTATGGAGCCAGTTGACAGTCAGCTCAATAGCATTCAAGTCGGTTTTCTAGTGGGGTAATACTTGTTCTTCAGACGAGGTTTAGAAAGCCAAGTGGAAGTGAAATTGGTTATGACATGCTGTCTGTTGTTACAAGGAATAATGGGAAAAAGGCTGGGAATCAAGAAAATCTAGCAAATGAAAATGTAGATGTCAATAAAGCTGCAAGATGGTAGAGTCAGCAATTAAACAGGAATGGATTTGCACAGGAATGGGAATAGCAGGAGGGGCTTTTCCTCAGGATCAAGGTGCATTAGTGGGACTGCAGAGGGGTGAGACTTTGGATTGAGTATGGTTGTAGGGTGCAGCTGAGGTTCATCTCCAAGCAGACCTGTGCAGATGAGCTTGCCTGAGGCCAGGAAAAGCAGGGAATGCTGCAGTGGGATTGACAGAGCTAGGTGTGAAAAGTCCCAGACTGGCATAGTGCAGAGGCCAGCTGGGCAGGTACAGAATTCACATAGTTGTGAGAGCCATTTCTATTGCATGTCAGCAATTTTCCTGTCTTAAGAATGAAATGTCAGTTGTAAAAAGAATAAAAAATCAATTATCTGGATTGTGGAGTTCCAGGGGCAGGAAGTCCTAGGCCTTGCCCTGAATAAAATGTGCCAGGTGCAACAGGAACAAACTGTAGTCATCCCCAGCAATTTCTCCCACTCAGTTCTGGATGTATCATTTGAAGGGACTCCATGAATTCTCCAAGGGATTTTGTTATTGCTATTGATTTTACATAGGAGATTCTTAGATGGGGGGTTATGGGTCAGCAGCACAAAGCTGTAAGGTAAAGGGATCTTCATAGTGCTGCTCACCTGTGCTGCAACTCCAGTGCTGTTCCACCAGCCTCCCAGCACTTTTTGCAGGGAGAAGTTGAGAAGGGAATAGCCACTTTGCTCTGATCAAGGGGTAGAGAGAAAGTAGAATTCAGGTTCTTCCTTATTAAAACATGCTATGCACAGCACAAAACAGTTTAATATATGTATTTGGAATATACTGCAGGGCTGTGTCTTTCCCTTAAAAAAAAAAGCCCAAACACTTTTATAATAAAAATAAAAATAAAAATAAAAATGCAATCTATGTACAGTATCTTCATATCCCAAATATTTATAAACACAGTTATCTTTGTTTGACTGATTCCAGGAAGTTTGCCAGCACATCAAAGTGGCGACATTTTACATCTCATATTCTTTTCATTGTGAGGAATGAGATGCTTCTCCATTTCTTAACTAATTTTTTAGATTTTCTTTTAAGAGTGGTGCAATTGGGTAAAACCTTACAGATCATAGAACAGACAGAAAATTCCATGAGACTTAATAAACAGCATGGTTGGCTTGATGTTGCTGCAGGGTATTGGTAAGAAATATTATTGACCATTACTCTGCCACACAGACACATCTGTAACTTGCTGTCATTGGCAATAAGGCTGTAGCTGTAATTGGTTACAGATTACTTTCTCAGAGCTGTGCCTCTGTCTCACAATCCCTAGAGCCAAAGCCTTTTCTGTTCATCACACCCTCTAGTTCTGAAGTGTAACTGGGCAAACAAGTGGTAGGGGGCCTTGGTAGAGGGTGTCACAGTACCAACCTTCAGGTCAGACTGTTAAGTATAGAAATGGTATGCTTTTGTGAGCAGCTGATTGTAGATGGAAAGCAGGGACTCTTTGAATTGATTGTCACTTTACTGTCATAATGTCTTTTCACCAAAGCCTAGTGCGTTGTGTTTGTTATGCATTTTACTTGTGACTTGCTCTCTCTGTGAAATCCATAAAGGAAATGCTATGGCATTCTTGGGTGCTCGAGTGGATATTCTCTCCAGATGTTTTTAAAGGTCCATCTTCTAATTCAATCCCCAAGAGGCTTTTTAGAAACTGAAGTGAGCAATTGGAGGCAGCTGCATAATATCTCAAATGACCTACTCAGTCCTTCCTTTCTTGATATTTCTCTCATGTAGGTTATGCATTTGCAACTAAAATCATAGTGCCAAAGGCGTTTTTGCATTGTGTAGAAACCATTCATGCACATCACTTTAACAATAGGGGAGCAGACCTGTTGAGTACTAGGCTAACCAATTGTGTAAGTGAAAGCTTTAAAGGAGGAGGGAAGAATGATGGATGCGGTGTGCAGGGGTCCAGAAGACAAATGAGCACTATGAAATGGATATGGTCTGCACAGTTTTGAATAACAGTCAGTGTTCAGTCCACCATCAGGATACCATGAAATGGAGTTTCTTCCTGTGTGTAATGTTACGTCATCATCTTCTTCATTGTCTGCTTCAGCTTCCTCATTCTCTTCATCACAGCTGGCCCAGTTTATCTTCTAAGCTAGCTTTTAATGTTGGAACCTCTACTAGACAAGGATCTTGTATCAATCTATATTATCAATATATATCAATATATATTATATATATATATATATCAATATATATTATCAATTATCAATATATATTATCAATATATAAAATAAAAAGATACAAAAAATATAAAATAGGCATGTGGGTCTGTGCTCACATGTATGTGTGTGTCTTTCTCTGCACGTAACAAAATCTTTCAGGAGGATAAAGCTGGAGGTATCCAGGCAAGCAAAAGAAAATAAAGCCGGTCCTCAACCTTTCATGACTGGACATGGCACAGGTAAGAGGCAGGAAGCTGAATTAATGCAGTCTCTGCTCAGCCCCAAAGATACAATGGGTTGAAGGAAGCTCCAGGAAGAGCGACAAAAATGATAGGTTTGGAAAGTGTTAGCATAAATGTGAAGATTAAGGAGGCTGGTATAGATTCATTGAGGGGGAAAGTTGTCTGAAGGGAGATGTAATCACTGCTTGCAAATCCATAAAGAAACACTACTGAGGTGATGGGGATCCATTTTTCTCAGTGATTGGGACAAACAGGGCTAAGACATAGTGGTCTTGAGGTACAACAGGGAACAGCTAATAAAAAAAGATCAGGGAAAACTCTAGGAACAGTTTGGTGACAGAGCAGGCTGCCAAGGCATGCTATAGGGCCATAAGCACTAGAGATATTCAAGGCAGGGATGAGTCACCCATCTGTCAGGGATGGTTTAAGTGTAATCAGATCTGCCACAATGTGCAGCAACGGCCTGGATGATGCACCTGGATTATCACCCAGATGAGTCTGTGATTTGCCACTTATGCTTATTTTACTGTGTGGTACTCTGTGTGTGTGTTTATGCTCTATTCCTAATTTTCCCATGTGTACTCGGAGCTTGTGTCCTCCAAACACTTTTTCTTTCTTTCTTACCAATTTACTCCCTCTTGATCCATTTCCTTTGCATTTCCATATTTACTTCCTGATTGCTGATCCTTTGTTTCAATGTGCCCTCTTGCCTCTTTTTGTCTT
Source organism: Turdus rufiventris (assembly GCA_013186435.1). Taxonomy (NCBI): domain Eukaryota; kingdom Metazoa; phylum Chordata; class Aves; order Passeriformes; family Turdidae; genus Turdus; species Turdus rufiventris. The sequence goes on from PYHW01009617.1 coordinate 1,492,910, forward strand.
CATTTCACACACACTTGTGTGTGCTTTCATGCTCTTGCACCTGTGCTTGTACACTTGCACACAATGCTTCTTTTCACACTTACTGCACTTTTCTCCTCCTGCGTGTCCTCCAGTGAGAGCTGTGGGTGGAGAAGGGCAAGCAGAAGGAGGATTTTCCTTTGAGAAACAGAACTGCTGGGAATGTGCCAGTTAGAGTTTGAAAGAGGTCTGTGGTTTTGGAAATACACTGGTTCCATGGGTGTATGATGCCTGACAAGAGGTGGAGCATTAACACTGCTGTGCAATTCACAGGTCTGCTTCACATTTGATACTCTAGGGCTGTGCACTGGACAAGCTTGAGTTGGCCTGCACCCCTCCTTGTGACTTACCTTGCACTCACTTCTCTGCAAGCCCCACATAAGAGCTGAACAAACCATCATGGCCATCTGACAGCAAAAACACACAGACACTGACAGCAACCTTGCTGATGGTGATGTGCTTCATCTACCTGAACTTGCAGCAGCATTAGGAGGGCTTTATGAAATTAATATGGGTTAAGTGCTTGTGCTGAGTGCCAGGTGTGTTTTAGAGGGCAAAACCAGGAAAGGTCCTCCATCAGCAATGAATACGCTTGGACAGTCACCAAAGTCTAGTGACTGGTACTAGCTGTTACCGTGACAGAGAGGATCATCAAGGTGCTTTTCTTTTGAGTGTATGAGTGTGTGCACATGAGTGTACAGGAATCTGTTTATTGCCTGTATTCATTTCATAAAATAAATTAGATTACCCAAGGATGTGGTTAGCTCTACATCACTTGCAGTTTTCAAATCATCATCAGATGTCTTTCTAAAATGTTTTCTTTGCTTCACTCATAAATTTTTGAGTCAGAAATGGGGAAATTATGGGTGAAATTTCTCACTGCTTCCCTCAGGGAGAAGTCCTAGGTGATCTTAGTTCTTTCTTTTTAATCTTTAATAACAGTGAAGCTAAATGTTGTATTAAGAAACTGTTAAATTCCAGTGTCCTTAAGTCAGGGGATAGCCAAGCTAGGTTTGAAACCTTGCATGGAAACAAAGGCGTCTGTGGTAAATGCCTTAGTATTAATAATGAATATTCATGTTTACTCCAAAATCATTTGGACCCGCCTTATAATGGCTATACAAAAATTGCTTTCCAAAATTACAGCTGAACTATTGCTCTTGCTGCTGGTCTCCTTGCAGGTATGTGTTCCCCCCTTTCAGTGTGTGGCTCCATAGAGGTTTTCACAGAATGCAGTATTGCTCTCATATTTTTTCTTCTACCTTAATCACTGTTATGTATCATCTTTTGTGCATCCATGCTTTCCCATATATGGCAGACAAACAGAAGCTATGAAAGTTCTTTTTGTACAAAAAATAAAGCATAGTAAATTGCATTAGACAGCATGCTACAGATCAAGAATGGCAACAAAAATAATAGTGAAGATGTACTGGCATATAGAAGGGTTTATAATTAAATTGCAACATTAGCAATTTCATTGTTGATGTTTCTTTAATATATCTTATGAGAAATGCTCAATTACTGCTTATAGTAATTATTTTGTACTTGAAAACATGCATATATTTAAACATCAACTGATGGTAAAAATCTCACTTTTCAGTTTGCTTGTATTTGGACATTTAGAAATATATTGATAACTTTCAGATTAGTAGCTTTATGGGATAAATTCTTTACTCAAACTCTCACTCAATTAAAAAATGAATTTAACAGTAGTTTAGAGAAAACAGATTGATTACTAAAAGTTATATTGGAACTTTATTAAGACAGTCAAAAATAAATCACAGACAAACTACAAAATAGATTGATACATAAGAGACCTAGTCAAACAAATCATCAGTTATCATCATGAAAACTCTACACAGTTAATACAAGTGTCTACACATACTTCTAAAAAGAAACAGCTTTGGAGATAGTAGCATAATGAATTACTGTGAAGAGGTGTATCTGTCTGCAGCAGAGAAAATCTATCTTATTTTAAATGTGCATGTGTGCTGAGAAAATTATTAACATACAAACCTGGCACCAAGGAGAATATGACATAAAAAGAAGTTTAGAGGTCATTTGCTGTGATGGACCAAGTAATAGCAACACCTAATAAAACAGAATTGAGACAGGGTAGAGGAGGAAGGTGTGCTTAGATATTCAGAAGCTTTTGCCTTCAGTTCCTGAAATTGTATGTGTCATTTAGGACAATTTCTCAAGGGTAGTATCTTTTGGTGAAAGAGAAGCAATGGCAGAGAAGAATGACAAGGAATGATATGAAATTTGGGTGCCATTTTTATGTTATCCCAGATATGGACTATCTATATGCCAGGCTGATTACTGGTAAAAGAAGAGAGGAAGAGCACCTTTCTGTATTTCAGTATTCCATCAAATGTCCTTGTCTGACTACACTCACCTGAGCATCATGTGTTAGGACTGCTAGTCCATTGCTCACTCAGTGATTCAGGGGCCTATCATGGGTTGTGATCAAAGGTACATGCTGCTGGACCCTGGCAGTAACCTTTCCAGGAAGGATCTGGACAAAAGTAAGTCTTGAAGCCTTCTGGAGGGGTCAGAGCATTCTCAACTGCAGCCTGGAAGGGAGGTAATGTCCTAATGAAAGTACAGTGATTTCACGACTATAAGCGCACCATTTTGACTAAAATTTTCCCCAAAACCCGGAAGTGCGCCTTATAGTCCGGTGCACCTTATCTGAGCTACAAAGTTGCGAAAGTTGCCGACTCTCGGGGGTGCGCCTTATAGTCCCGTGCGCCTTATGGTCGTGAAATTACTGTAATGCGAAAGCAAATAAAATGGCCTCAAAATGTGAGTTTGGAAACCCCTAAGGTCAAAGATACCACCCTGCTCATTAATGAGGACATAGTTGGAAAAAGGCCTTGGTTTGAGCATATGGCATAGCAACAACAACACACAATCCATTTTGTAAGCAAAGAATCAAAAAGGAGAGCCCAAGTTCAAGGCCATCCAGGATATATGTCAGACCTGATATGTGAACTGACAGGCTTCTCCATTGTCCTAAAAAGAATCCCAGAAATGGAATTTTTGTTTAACAGTAAAGAAGATCTGCCTAGACATGTCCCTATCCAACTCAAGCACATTGCCTGGTGCTTTGTCCAGTCTAGATACTTCCAGTGAAGGACTCAATTTTGCCATGTTGTGGCATGGCTGAGCTGGTCTGAAGTAGGGAGAAAATGTCCACACAGAAGCTTTCATTCCCAATAGCTGATCTTGTGACACAAGTTGGAAAACAGGTGCTCCTGGCACTTAGTGATAAAACTGGCCTCCAGTTTTGTACCCTTTTGCTCACCACCAGCTGCTCAACCCTTTGGGTTTGCTGCTGCTTCTGCTCCCCTCAGAGGTGCTGTTGACAGTGGAATGATTTGAAGGATGTCAGTATGAATCTGCATTCAAACTTAATCATTTCAAGATGGACCAAGAAGCTGAGGTGACCTATTAGCACAGTCAGAAATTTTTGTATTTTTCTGATTATGTTTTATATATTTCTTTACCCTTTGTTCAATTATGGCAGGATCCCTTTCTTCTTGTCCGCTTATGTTCTCTCTCAGTGCTAAGTGCCAGCTGTCACTGCCTGCTGGATAATTACCATTTTACAAACAGTGTTTAGGGAAATGCCATCAGTTTCTGAATATGTGGCTGTCAGGGCTTATTTGAGGGGCTTTCCTGTGTTAACTACCTCTTCTCTTTTCAGGCAGGAGGGCAAGGGAGGGGAAGGAAGCAGGGAGATCTGCCTTGTCTTCAGGCATTTGAAGAAAAATTGCATTTCATCTTTTTCGCATTTTGACTGTCAATGCCTATTCCTTCCCCCACCCTCTCTTGCAGTTTATGTTCCTCTCACTTTTTCTTTATGACAGGCTGCTCTGTCCTCCTTTGCAGCCCCAATGGCCTGCTTGTGACTGGTGGCAGCGGAAAAGATGGAGCTGCTTATCATGGGAGGTTACTAATGGGAAGGAGGGCATATTCTTAGAAATAATCATGGCCTCTCATTACTGTAATATGCTACTTAAAGCTACACAGGTCTGCCTGAGGTTAAGCAGGAAATGTGGAAAAAAGCTTATACTCTGATTACCTTACTGCAGAAAGCATGGCATGAGCACAGCCAAGGAGGGATGAAGTCTAGATGTTGCTGACAGAGGCTGAAATGCTGCATTTCAAAGCCAGACATGGAGAAAGACATCATCTGCTAAGACATGGTTCTTCCAGGGTGTAAACTATATAGATGGTCCCAACTGTGAGAGTGGCAAGGCAGAAGGCAGAATGACCACAGCATTTGATTGTGGTCTAATTTGGCTTCACTAAATAAATTAATAAAAAATGCATAAAAATAATTTACATTCACCTGGAGGGGCTAAATCTGACTTGAGCTCACCTCAATGCCAAAACTTTCTCCTGTCATATAAAGAACCTCCTTCCCCTTAGTGACAACTGATAGCAGTGTCTTTTGAGCTTTGGTCAGAAGGAGTCAGCATGAAAAACAGGGCCCTGTGTACTACTAGATCAAGATATGTGATCTGGTCCCAATATTATTCACACATCCCTGAAAGAAGTTTTTCCTCAAAATGTCAGTATTTTGGTTTTCTAATGATTTTTGCTACCTATCTACTTTGGGGAACACCTGAGGAGAAGACAATGGAAGCTACTTCTCAGGAAAAGTAGGACCTCTGAATTTCTTGCCACATTCTGAAGAATGGGAATGGGGTAGAGGAGGGTCCCAGGAGGATGGATCTTAGATTGTGTTGCAGCCAGGGACAAAGGTTTAAATACCAGTGTAAAGATGAAGACCTTAGCACAGCTGTGATTTGGGCTCTCAGACCAATGTGGTTTTGCAATTAAATAATAAAAACTCTAATGTCTGGTGGGCAGAAGGGGCTCAATATAGAGGCCTCTGTCCACCTCAGAAATGGCAGAGGTGGACATCACTCCCACCTGTTCCTCTTGGTTTATGCTACCTGGCACCAACCAAGGCAGAAACATCTATTCTTCATCTGCAGAGCCCTCTCCCATATTTTTTCCTGTTGCCCCTCATTTTCCACTCCAGGCCTTATCTCATTGCTATGGAAAGGCGTATGATATGTCTGACTTAATGCATGCTACTTCTGGAAGCTGAGGAAAACAGTGCTGCTGCTCCATGAGTTAGGTCTAACTTGGGGCCTTGGAGAGGAGAGAAGAAAGGTGTGCTATGTAAAGTATCCTAAGAGCCTGATGCTGTGACTTTTCCAGGGCTTTGCTGCTGTGCACATAGGCAGGGATGGACAGCAAGGTCCTCTGGAGGTGTGCGCTGTCAGCAGTCCCTTGCCTTGCATCCCCCTCGGTGCTATTTGGGGTCAGGTCCCACTCAGCATTGTGTATGTTACATTAATCCATGGCTGATGGGCAGGGAATGATGTGGCAGGAAAGCAGGGAGGCAGCAGCCAGCCTCTCTGCAGCTGGAGGCTCTGAGTGGATCAACTCCTGGCCCATTGCTTCCAGGGGCAGCAGCAACCTGGACCAGCAGCTTCCCCTTTGCTCTCTGCAAGGCTCTTTCTCAGCATCTAACCACTCTAATTCATGGCTCTGCTCTGAGCTAAGTAGATGGGAAAAGGATAATGGATGGGGAAATGGAAGGAAAACAAGGGAGGAGAGCTACTCAAGTCCCATATAGAGAAGCAAGGGGCTAGCTTTTAATGTCTAGGTTTTTACCCCATCTGTTCTTTGAAAAGGACATGTCCCAGCCAACACCTGCTTGTGCCTTCCCTTTTTATGTCTATACGTTGTTATTTATGCACCTTAAAGCAAAACAGGAGACTGAACTTGTGAAGGGTACTGAATATAGAGGAAAATGGATGGATCTCAAGAAATCAGTATTTCTGAGATATGCCTCAGCTTCTCCTCTCTATCCACAGCCAGGCTGAAGAGCACACCATCCCCTTTTTCACTGAAGCAGACAAGTAGGTTGCTCAAAAAAAAAAAAAAAAAAAAAAGGTGCTTTCAAAATCATGTCTTATTTTGAAAAGTATTATGTCAGCTTGCTGTTCACAGTCAACATGTAATGAAACATATTCATTAGCCATTTGGGTCATCACTTCTCATGCTTTTCCATATTTGAGCTGCTCAGAAGCAGATTGCAAGGCATTTTTCTACCCATCCTTCCCAGCCCTCTGATAGTGATAAGCAATATGTTTTGTACTGTTAGCGTCATGGTTATAAATGACCACCGTAACACATGCTACCCAAATTTAACATGCTCAGACAGTTCTGTCTCTGGCAGCTACTCCATTCCTTAATATCTGTCTCTAGAGTGAAACTACTTTTAAAAGATAGAATGGCTGCCACCTCCTCCTGTCACACTGGGTATGAGGCGAGGCTGTCCTACTGCAGTGATATTTGCTTTTTATCCCTTTGTTTCAACACCATTTGCTAAATTACTGTGATTCTATTCAGGTATTGGAATCCTGAAGATTCAAATCACTGTGTGCCACTACCTTCTAGCACACATCTACCAACCCAGCCATGTAAGTCCTTGCCTGGGTAGTGTCAGAGCACCCCACGAACTTGAATGCAGTAATCTCTGACTTCCCAAGGCTGGGAAAAGTTAACAAGCAAAAGTCTTGCATTGGAAACTGAGTCCTGATAAGGTCAAGAAAGTTGTTCAAGGTCAGAGCATGAAGTATGGTAGCAATAAGAGCTAAGCCTGTGCCTGCCATTTCCCAACCCACAGCCTTAGCCACAGACCTGTGCTTCCTTCCTCTGGAAGCAGCTGGTTTTCTTCCATCATTTCTGTCTCTTAATTTCCTTCTCTTTGTGCTGTTTTTTATCACTTAGCTCTCAGAGCAATTGTGACCCTGTTTACTTGAGAGATGCTATACAAAATACAGTTGTATTTCATTTCATCCACAAGCCAGCATTCTCGGAGGGAGGCCAGTTGCCAGGGAGAAAAAATAACGAACAAAGCAAAGGGCAGGAGTGTTCAGCACTTTTTTGAATTTGATCTATTTCTTCCCTTAATGTACACACACACACACACAGAGCCAAACCAAACTATTTTATTTTATGGAAGGTGCTTACAGTTAAATGTGGGTAAGTACAGGCAGAGTCATTATCTAATGAAAGGAGGCTTATTGACTCCCCTCTGTCCATTTAAGAGTACCTCTTCTCTGATCTTTCAAGGGTAAAGCTATTAAAGTGAAACAAAACTTGAAATAAATCTGGACCATGTCCATCAAAGAAATTGCCGTGCCAGGCAGGTTAGAAAGCCCTGTTTGCACTGAGAGGGCTGGTATATCCCCATAACCATGTTGTAAGTCTGAGAAATCAGAATAACCACCCTCATGGCATGGTAGTGACCCAGCTACTTCAGTCAGTGAAGCCAGGACCAGAGAGTCTGGATCAGAGGGAAGGCTGGACTGTGCAAGTTGTCAGTGTGGTTTGAGCTGATCACTTATGCAGACAGCTCTTTCCTAAGTTGGCTGTTCTGTCAAAACCACTTTCCTTGATGTCTGAACTGTTCTTTCTCTAAGCTGGCAACTTTTTTTTAAAATGTGAGCACATTCGTGGATCATGTGAAAATACAAATGGAAACGCCCTTTCTGGTCTTTAGCTCTTTCCATCCTGCAGTTCTGATTTATTTCTCTACCTGTCTACTGTCTGTGTCTCTCTTGATTTCTCAGTGGGCCTTTCCCTTCCTCTCACCAACTCTCTTGCTCTTCCCTCTTCTTTTTCATTTGCCCGCCACTTGGTCTGCCGTGCACACCTAAATGAGCTGCTCTCAATTTCTCCCATCCGGCCTCCCTTCCCACTTTTCTCTTGTTCTTCTCAGTGCGTCTCCTTCCTGTGCAGCACAATGGCCTCCTAAACATCATAACATTTGCCTTCTCTGGAGAATATTACATACTTCTCTGCTGGTTTAATGCAATACAACTAATTAATTTTTGTTGCTGTCCTAGATAACTGTGAAATAGCTACATTTCTTTCCTGGGACAGGAAAAGCAGGCAATTGTGAGTCTTGTCTGGCATCTGAATTACAAGATCCTGAATGGACTATCTAGAATTTTCTGCATGTGAACAGGGGCAAAAGAGCAAGAATTTAACATGAAGTGTTAATGCAAGTGGTTAAAAACAGCCTGGCAAGCACAGCTGGAATTGATAGCTGGGGCACAGGTTCAACCCTGTGTGCCTGGGGCCGCAAGTAGACAGACTGTGATGCATGGTTGGGCTTTAATGTACCTTTGTAGCTAGAAAATGCTATCCAGACTAAAAGGGAACTACCGTGGATGGTGGCAATGGTTCAACATTTATTATAGCTCCCTGGAAACTAACTCTCCTGTAAACTGATCATACTCTTTGAGGCTTTCTGAGAGGACCTTTATAAGAAAGGTTGAGATCAGTTACTATTTTGTAGGGATACAAGGTACCCTTTCTGCAAAACGGTCTGTTATCAAGGTCCAGAAATAAACAACAGAGACCTGTCTGCCTTTCCATGACTCCCTTTCTCCTTCTCTGCCTTCTTCTCCCACCCTCCTGCTTCCCTACATCCCAAGATCCTGAGGCTTGTCCTTATCATCCTTCAGTCACATCACAGAGGGAGAGTATGATAAAGTTACAGTAATTTCA
>PYHW01009617.1:1501631-1517035 GCA_013186435.1 Turdus rufiventris
GTGCTGCTGCTGGGGAGCAGCCCTGGCCCCATTTGGGGCCAGGTGGGCTTGGCTCAGCTCAAGGCTGCTGTGGGCTCACACTTCTGGGTTGGCAAATTTCTGAACTTTGTCCATATATAAGGCGCTCTGGGGTATAAGGCACACTTCCAGGCTTGGACCAAAATTTTAGTCAAAAGGGTGCGCCTTATATGCGTGAAATTACTGTACTTGTTGTCTTACATGGCTTGTGGATGAAGATGGACGTGAGTGCTGAAGTGACTTGGTACACAGTAACTCTGGTTTGTGAGTGAAGTTCGAATGCAACCACATCTTCCCTGCTGTACACTTTTGATCAAGGGGGCAAAACGTTTGATGAAATTGACATAGTTGAATGGTTTGACCCAGGAGAAAAAGTACTCATGTCTGCTCAGCTTCAAACTCAGCAGTAAATCCCAGTCAGCATATAGGCTGTTGATTGAATACCACAGTTATATCAAATAAGTGTCACTGTATGCCTAGAAATTGTTCATGGTTGTAGTGGTATTGAACAATGCAGAAGCAGAAGACATGCCCAAGACCTGAAGGAATTCCCCACATAGCTTTCATTTCATATTAACTGTACATAAAATCTTGGGTGTCCAGTACTGCATTTTTTCTTGTGGTAATAACAGTAGTGAAGCTGAGAATGCACATGGGTCAAAGCTATTGGACTTAATACTGAATTTATTGAAACATGATGTATGTTTCTATTGAAATACATGTATAGGATACATAGTAGGTATTGAAAATGCATATGCACAGCATGCAGTATAGCAGGGCTTTCCAGTGTAATACAGGGGAATACTGTTTTTAGGATCAGTCTAAATGTAGATGTGTCCAGTGTCTGTCTGTGAAAGCTGCTATTTTACTTTGCACTCTTTTCCTTTGGGAATTGTAGTCTGCAAAGAATACAGCAGGTTTTAAATGAAGCTTTCAGAGGTGTTCACAAACATGAATGAATTAAACCTCACAACTCTCTGTGCAATACAGGAGACATCCTCACCTCATTCTGAAAGGCAGCCACCTGTGGAAGGCAGCAGCTGTTTAATAGTGCATGGTTACATTTTACAACTGTTGGGTACAGCAAGTGATGACAGAAAATATCCAAATTAAACTAGTGGGAATTAGGCCCAGAGAACATAATTGCTCAAATTAAAATGTGTGTAGTTTATGTTAACGCCTATACATGTGCAGACTGCCACCAGTTCCATAATGAACTCTTCTGGTTAGGGTTAAAGATGTGCAAATATTGTTCTCTTTGGCTTCTGAAACAACATTGGACATAGAAAAACTGGCATGTGTTGAACCAAATCCACTTTGCATTTTTTGGTTTGCCTTTTGTTCAGTTGCTCTTCTTTTTCATATAGGAGGAAAAGAAGAAAAAGATGGAAAACATCATTTCACTTGACACAAATTATTTTGTTTGGCTCAAAGCAAAACCTTTCAGAGCAGCAACTTGTGAGTAAAGGGCAGGGAAGGCAAGCTTTGCAGAGTTGCTCTTATTGCTGCAAATGTAATAGGCAGTACCAGCAGCAATACACCACCTCCTAAGGGTATTCACCTCACTGAATGGACTGAGCTGTCAATATCCTGCCTACCCAGAGAGACCAAGTCTGGTGCTGCAAGCCTTGGGAGAGTTATAAGAATTAAAGTGCAAGGAAATATTGTTATGTCTATGGGGGAAAGAAATAGAGTGACTTCCCCATGAAGCAGGAAAAGAAGTGTGCCATAACTGAGTCATTTAACCAGTCCTACCATTTTATAAAAATATCTATTTTGAAGGAGTATGTACCTGGCTGAATTGAGATCCTGACTCAGTTATCAAGGAGAGAATTTGTCCGGTTGAAATATCATCTTCTAAAAGAACCAAATAACTATTTTAGAAAGAAATCAAAGCAAAACAGACTCATTGCACCTCAGCATTGTTTTTTTTTTCTTGTTTAACTTACCATGAGGAACCATTTCAATAAGCTGCATTATCAATGAAGATTTTATTTTCCCTTCTTTTTAGTCACTGCCCAAGAGCTAGGCAAATGCATATCCACTTTATTTAAATTCACACTCTCATGGTTAGAAATTCACAGCATTACTTTCTCCTCCAGTGCCAGCTTTGTGGAGGCCTCCTTATGATGAAAGATCTTATTAAAGTTAGCTCTCTGTATCAAGGAGAGACAATCAGTTCCTTTTGGAGATTTAATTTTAATCATGCAAACTGGCTTCTGTTGCCCTGTGTTTCATAAAACATTCCCCATTCCAGGGCCCTTGGTATTAATTTCTGTGGATGGCAGGCTTCAGAGCTTGTCCTGGTAATCAGAAATAGGAGGTTACATTAGTCCTCGGTTGTGTTGCACACAGCAATTCTATTTGCAGAGTCTGTTTGCTGCACAGCTAACGGCTGTTTCAAACAGTGCACAACTTATTTCCAAATGACAGATCTCCTCTCTGTCTGCAGCTATTTTAAACTTGGTTTGCCACATACTGTGTGGCCGTGACTCTGGAGGGAGTAATTTCCCCCAAGTCCTCCTCTTCCAGATCCAATGCGCTGTTGCCCTGAGCTGAATACTGAATATTGAACTTCCTTCAACAGATGAACTTCAGGTCAATTATTATTCAAAGAATAGTTTTAGGAGCTCATAAAACTAAACTAGCAACCCACCACTTCCCCAAAATTTCTACACAGAAGAAAGAGACAACATTCAACCCAAGAGCTACGGCAAAATTAGTCTCAAAGTTCTTGTTCTCAGGGAGAATTCAGAACAGGCACGGAGACCATTACCACACTGACTTCTGTGAAATTCTTTCCACTTCTGATAATTTTTGTCCTTTAACCTTTGAGCTCTGGGTCTGCAAGGAGGGGTGTGAGCATAGCTGAGAGTATCCTGCACATTCCCACTGTCAAGCAAACTGGGGCCCATATCCCACTGGTACTGCTGTTTTTCAGCTGCATGACTGATTTATAACATGGTGGGATGGAGGGAATCAGACTATTTTGCTTTGGCTGTTCTCCAAATATGCCTTTTATGAGCACTCTTCTTATTTGCATTCCTAACACTGACTTTACTGTTGGGACTTAGCATATGAACTCTTGGGGTTTCTTTGGCTCTATAGCCAGATGTGTCTTTGGGGTTGACCTTTTCTTCAAACATGATCCAACTGGAACTTCAGATCCAAATGGTAGCTCATGGCACAGCTCTGAATTTCTAATTGCAGGCCCCCACCTACATATTTACACAGAACTCAACATCATCTTTGTTCTTTCCACTTGTCTACTTACAGTGTCCTTGCTGCTATGATAGGATAGATATATTGGGAGACTGTCTTAGCTAATGGAAATAATTTGATTTTTTTTTCTCCTGTAAATCCTCTGTGCCTGGGGTTTAAAGCTGGGCTTCTTTTCTGCTTCATCTGTCCACTTCTGCCTTTGATTCTCTTCCTCTTTTCTCAGTCTATTTGTGTTCTCTGATGTGTAATGGCTCCATCAGACTGGTGTGGAGTAGTCTCCATGTTGGTATTATAAATCTGACTATAGGATTGACCCAGTTCTCTAGGCAAAAACTACTATTTTGTTTTCAGTACTCTTTATCAATAATGGCTATTTTTATCTCATGCAAAAGAAATAGTGCTGAGATTATTGGGAGCCTGTGAGGAAGCAGCTGGGTACTGACAAGAGTCTTAAGAATGCTTGAATGAAAATACTCACCTTGATCAATGCCAAGCCTTGGTGATTGCTGAATTCATAGCTGCCACGGCATTCTGTGTGCACAGCACTGTAACAAATGAGGGGAAAATAAAAAATACATAGCATTTAATGGATGTCAAAAGAATCTCAGCTGAAGTGAGGTTTGCGTGGTGAATGGCTATTCAATAATCACAACCAAAAGAAGTTCACAAGCAGGTATAACTCAGTGAGAAGTCTGGGGACAGATACAGATCCACCAACACCTTCTGATCAGAAAGGCTTTTTTTTTTACTTGCTGCTAAAAAGAGGGTTTACGCCATTGTTACTAGTGCCTGGAAAAAAACAGAATTTTTTGTTGGAAGAGCTGACTAAGAGTGCATGGATTAGCTGGTGACTCTTAATTTAGTTTAGTTTAGTTTAGTTTAGTTCAGTTTAGTTGAAATATGTTAATTTATTAAAATTGAGGCTGTATTTATGTAAGCATACTGTCAGCTAGAAAATTTTTCATTTTAGAATTTGGGAATTTTGCATATCAAACAGCTAGTACCTGAATGTAGTACTAGCTTGTGGCATTAGTTTGTGCTGCTGGAGGTGTGGGAAATACAGCTCAGATCCTGTATTGCCATAGTCATATCTGGGATGCAGATTTGTCTTTCCCATCCCAGACAGGCATAAAAACCATCTATTTATCCTGGAATTGGCCTCCCTTTCCAGTTTTCTGTGGAGTTTCATGTGTTCATCTAGATATGACATAGTTTTGAATTTTAGGGTGGGTTTTTTTTCATATGTAGAGGAATGTTAGTTTTTTGGGTTTTTTTCACTGACTTTAACATTTCTTTAAGAACAGTTACTTGCTTAAAAGCTGAATAAATATGTGATATTTAAAAGAAAAACTCAGGGAAAGTAGCACAGCAGCCCAGGTCAAGAGTAACCCAAGAGCTCTCAGAAAACTGGACAGGTTTACAGCTGTGGGTGACTGAAACCCCAACTACAGTGACATGATTGTTTTTTCAAGGCTGATGAAAAGAGAGCTCAGATGGAACAGTAACTCATTATGGAGTTGAGGCAAGGGACCAAGCTGCCTCTGTGTCCCTGAGAAAGAGGAGAGGCATGCACAGACACATAGGCAGCACACTCACGCATGCACACATCTGCCTTTGATGTTTCCTTACATTTCTCTTTTGAAGGTCCTGAATCCTTGAGCAATATCCTGAGGTTCTTTTTCCTTTTTACTGAATTGAAAGTCTTCAAGACTTGGTTTCCATAAACAAGGAGTGGGGGGGAAAAAATCTATTAGATCTTTATTAAACCTTGATTTTCTTATATTTTAAAATTGCTTTTAATTTTATTCTTCTAAATAGTAATACATGGATTCTGTTGACGGTTTCCAAATGCTAATATTGGATGCAGTTTAAAAAAAATTAAAATTTTAAAACAGAATCTATGTTTTATTTTCTTTCTTGCATTACTTCAGATGAAGCCTTTAAAAACATGAAGTACATTTTAAAAAGAGATTGTATACTTTGCCACAGAATGATATCTGCTTAATATTTACCAATCTGCACAAATGCTTAGGGCAGCAAATGAAGATGGAAAATGTGCACTGGGAATGGATGTGGCTGTGATGGGCCATTGCACACTCCCCATACCAATTACAGCTATTCTTCCAGCAGCCTCTCTGCTTGGCAGTGGAAAGGATTTTTAAGGAGTAGTTTTAAGGAGTAAAAATCCTCTCGGTCCATATGCCCCACAAAATTTGCCTCTGCATCCATAAAATCCTGCACAGCTATCAGACTGCTCTGCAGTCTGCTGATGAACAATCACTTGCTTCCTTACCTTCTGCTTTTATCTCTGGAAGTCTCTGGTTCAAGCCTACTGTGTCAGTCAAAGTATTTGATTTTGAATTGGTTGACCATGCTAGGGTTTTTCTATGCTGCAGTTAAAGAAAGTGATACTGAGACTTTAAGAAGTGTAAAGAACCAAACACATTTCTGGACATGTTTTAGGTAAACAACCTCCACTGGGAGAGTCACCTTTCTGTTGTGCCAGGACAATGACTATGCACTGCCTGCAATTTCTAGGGTTTTCAAAAAAGTCTCTCATTTCAGCAGTGAGGAAATATAACCTCTTACTTAGGAAATGGCTCAGATACTTTAGTTGTCATCCAGGAGGCAAGTTTTCTATTGCTAGTGCTGCATTGTCCAGAGCTGTGAATGCACTTGGGGCATACTCTCCAGGTCTTCTACTATGCTGGCCAAAGCACAGAGTTGGTGAGTGTTGTACAAGGATGATCTGAAATAAGCCTGCTCAGTGTACACATATTTCCCTCAGTTTGGAGTAGCAAATCGTTGTACTTGTCCATCCTTTCACATCCCATTAGCTTTTCCCTGTTAAGTTTGGTATACTTGATTCTATGACTCATCTTAGCAGAACTGCTTCTCTTGTGCAGCTGGTGCTTTGCCTGAGGCAACACCAAATGATCTTCCTGCTCCCTCCATTCAGCTCTCATTCCCTTCCTTGCTCATCTTTTATTGAGCCTAGACAGACTTCAGCACTGTGGACATTCCTTCTTTGCTAAAGGACCTGCTCTGTCCCAGCCAAGTCTAGCATGAACTCTGGTAAATATTGTTATAAATATTTAAGTTAGAGCTTCAGTACAGTTTGTTCAATATGCCAGAAATCTTCAGCAGACCCATAGCTCAGTTTAGTCCCCACAGTAAGCCATTTTTAATCCTTAACCTTATAAATGATGTTCCCTCTCATGCAGCAACTGAAGCCTAGAAAATGTATTCACTCTCCTCCCACCTGCTAAAAATATTTATGTAGGAGAAAATCTAGATTTACAACACTGAGGATGGAAGGGGTGTTTAGGCAAACATTAAGAATGCCCCGTTAGAGCAGGGGTCATGTATGGCATCGACAAGTTCCTGGTGCTGCTCCAGACACTGGCTGCTGCTATCCACCCATCTTTTCATTGCTGCTTCAGACATAGCAGATGAGAGATTTTTGTTGAGGTATAGTACAACCAGCTCACAATTTACCTGGCAAAGCTGGGTTTGACAGAGAATTGCCTGGTTTCATTTGGCAATTTGTATTACCCACCCAAGCCACTTGATGAGCTCTCTTCTCCATTGATTTTGAAACAGCAGCCAGAGGGACTCGCACCTGTCCAAACTGATCTAAGACTTCCTAGAATTACAATTTCTATGAGATTATATTTATAAGCAAAGACTGATGAAGCAAAAGACTGATGAAGAAATGTGACTTACTTAGTTGCAACTAGATTTCCAGTTTGGTCCAATTTCTGTGGCTTCATATACTGTGAGGATGAATTTTCAACTTTGTACCAGAGGAAATCAGTATATGGAAAAGAGTTAAAGAATAATAAAGGAGAAGATTTTTTTTTTCCTTTGGGAAAGGGTTGTACTGTGCACAGACAAGAGTTTCAGGCTGGTTGTCTTCTAAATTGCTGTGCAAAATGATAAGGATAATTTTGTCTATATAAATGTGCGGGGCCTTTTTATTTTAAATAACATCTTTGAAAGGCTATACTCAGATACGTGGGTTTAGAATAAGTCAGGGAAGCACAGACAGAGCAAAAGCAGAGGCAGACAGCACAAAGAACAAGTGACCATATGCAAAGCCAGTGCAAAGGTCCTGACCTTTTCTACTGAACTTGGTGTCAAAAAGAGATGTTGCAGAGAGACAGACAGATGCAGCTATGTCAGAGACCTGCCAAGAACTACAAGCTACAGACCTAACAGAGAGGTAATGCAACACTGAGGAAAAGAGACTTCTGTATGCATTGTTGGAAAAGAAATAAATTTTTTCCTCCTCCTAACCCTTTTAAACCTTTAATCTTAATCCTATTCATCATCATTAACTTCAGCAATTGGCCAAAATACTTAAATTAGGTGAAATGAAAATATTTAAGAGCCTAGTGAAATCTCATCAAACCAGAAAATAATAATCTTTAAACATTAAGGAAGCTGCTATGACCCAACCTGTAAGGAATGAGGGGAGGAGGGCGGGGGGGTGGGGGGGATGCTTCTGAGATGAAAAGAAGTTGCCAATTAGATCCTTTTACTAACAGTGTTGAGTCTTTCCCCCCTTACAATAGACCAGTGCAGAAAAAATTACGGAAGATTAATTAAGAATTTAAATCCAGAAAAAGGCACACACACAATGAATTAAGAATTTAAATCCAGCAAAAGGCACACACACACACACACACACAAAAAAAACCAAAACCCCAAAACAAACAAACAAAACAAACAAACAAAAAACCAAAAAAACCCCGAAAAAACCCAGGTAATATTTAAATATGACTTAAATGGGTCTTTCAAAGGCACTGAAGAGTTCTTGGGCCTGCATCTCTTGCCATTTCTGGGTGTAAAATAGGCTTTTAACTAGCACTGCTCTATGAAGTGCTTTGATGTTTATTCCACTGATTTTTGTGCCTGCCACCATTTGCTATTGGTGGGTGCATACATGCATGCGTGTATGTGTGTGTGTTCTCTCCTATGTTCATTCCCCTGAGGCACCCATTGTAACTTGGTTTCAGTTACACTTTAGTTAATGGGCACTTAAAATAAAATGGTACCCATTTCACTTTAATTTTGAGAAAGGGGTAAAGGCCATTCCCTTTCCATTTCCAGATGAAAGGAGCAGTGGTGCAGCTCCATAACGAACCTCAAATGAATTGGAGAGCTGATAAATGTAATGATCTCATCAGCATACAAATATATGTCTGTGTGCGTGTGTTTTTATATGCACACATAGACTGTGTCTAAAACTGAAACTTGAAGGACATGGGGAACTTACAGATAACAGATTTCAACGGTGAAAGGGAGCAGGTGGATTTTTGCAGAGCTGTATTTCAGCCCCTCATTGTGCACTAGTGACTGCCATGTGGCTGCTCTATGTCCCTGCTGAAGGCAGGAGGATAGCAAGGCATGAAGGGCATTATTCAGCCCATTTAATGTAATCATAACATTGTGCACACCTGAATCCTCCTGCTATGGCCCCAGCAAAGAGTGAATCTGCTGTAACATCTGATGGAGCTGCTAGTCCCAAATAGTTTTCTCAGAGACTGGGACATTTTTTATATGAGGACTGTTACCAGGCCATTGAATTGTGCCTTTGAATTCCTGCTGCATCAGGATTCTCCTCTGGGTCAGGGGCACATTTCTTTCTCTTTCCTTGCCTGCAAAAGCACTGATGTGTGCGCAGTAGGTTGAACAAGTGTGTAAAATCCATTTGGGTTGCTGTCAGGGGGCAATATCATAGTTTCGAAGATGTGTGGATGTCCAAACTCTTTTCTACAGGTACTGGTAGTTCTGAAGAGACCCAACCCCAGGGAAATTTCATATTTGTGTGTCCTTTGCCACTTCCAGTAGATGGTCTGATTCCACTATTTCATGTGTATGATTCCTGATTTTTATCCTTCACATAGCCAGGGCTAATAATGCTAAAAGCTCGATGGGTACAGCATTGGAAAATACTGCAGCTTCTAGTAACTTCCTGTCTTATCCTCTCTGGTAACTCTGCAGAAAGTAAGTGGTACAAGTAGATTAATTTTGGGAAAACTGCAGTAGAGTCATTGGTTATGTATTTGAAATATTTGAAGCTCTCGACTTTTCTTGGATCCTAGCATGAACCTATCCCATGCAGTTTAAGGATAGCCCTTTCTTCCTCTCAGGGAATCTCCTTTCAATGGCAGTGTCAAAGTGTGAGTTCCTAGAAGAGACCCTCAGCTTGGGTTGGGGAAATTCTGTGTGGCCTGCATAAAAAAACTTACCGGCTTGTGGCATTTATACAATCAGTATCTTCATCCCCACTGTGCAATTCTCCAACACACCCCACATCTCTGTCTCTATGTTCAGCTTCCATGGTGCCTTCAGAAAGATAAAGTAGTAAGGACTGACTACAAAACTGCAATGAGAGCTTTTCCCTGCTCCTCCCTGAGCACTGTGGCACTCATTTGTCCATCCTCTGACTGGCCTATTTTATCCCAGTCCTGGTCTTCAACTCCACTCCAGCAAACTGGAGCCTCCGGTTTCTCCAACCCATTTATATAGCAGGCCACCGCAGGGTAAAATATCACCTCCATCAACACTGACATCCATCACTTTAATGAACAGCAAAAATCAATCTCTAATTGACAAAAACATTTTTAATCAAAGTATGAGGCATTTGGTGCACAGAAGCAGCCTTTCATCTTCTGTCAGTTTTTTCTTTTACAAGCAAAAGCAGCATGGGTTTGTAGCTGGCCAAAGAGGCTAAGTGGTATCAATGGAGGGAAGCAGGGACAATACTTTCAGGTGATAGTATTACAAAAAATCTGCTTCTCTTGTTTTAGCCTGACAAAACTCGATTTTGGTTTGTGGGTCAGTGAAGAATATACAGCAGTATAGGAAGAGATTAGAACCACCTAAGTTTTTAATTAGCATAAGTTCTCTAAGACATCACTTGGATCATGTTTTCTTTTTCCTTCTTTATACATGTACCAAAATCTTAGGCACTTGCTACTAATGGTCTACCAGTGGGCCCCTGAAACAGTATGCCAGCAAAACCTGTCGCACTAAACAGGCAGGTGAAGAAGCTCAGTTTAGCAGCACTGGACTGTGTCATAGCATTTAGGGATATTGCCTGTGTACTTCTGGGGGTTTCCTCAGGGTAGTTGTCCTAGTGGTGAAGACAGAAGAGATAGTAGTTACTGTACAAGCAGTTGCTTATAAACTTGTAGATGGCTGTGAATTATGTACAAGTAAGTGAAACAACCTGCCAGCAGCACTGAAAGATTATTTTTCCTCTGATTAGGGAGTCCCTCAAAGATTTATAAGGTTACTCTGGGCAGCTTGGTAGCCTTACAAGTGTTTGTGAGCCATAAAGGGCAAGGGAAGGTTATTAGAGCACCATATGGATGCTTGGGTCTTTTTGTCATTTCTTGCAAGAAGGTATTGTTACAAAGCATCTTTATCTATGTCTGGCACAATTTGAGTGCCTTGGCATCACTTCCAGTACCTGCAATTGAAAGGGTAAGGAGGAGCGGATGAGTAGCGATGCTGTTGTAGCACCTCTGCCAGTGCTTGACAGGGAAGCAGTTTAGAAGATGCAGCAATATTTGGCACTGTGAGGGACCACTGGCAACGTGCTTATGAGAGGAGCAGTAGGGAGCTGCAGGAGTGCCTGATGCTGCTGGGGAAAGTTGGCACACCTTGCTGGATTTATGAAAGGAGTGATGGGGAGGGAGGGTGCGTCCTTGCCCATCACAGTTGCCAGTGTTTGCAAGGGAATCAGTCCAGGGGGCTGCAGTGGTACCCGAGCACCATCTGGCCACTCTGGCACTCTTGCTGGTGTTTGTAGGGTTGGCTTTGGATAATGTCTTTTCCTGATCAAAGGCCAGCATTTTGGAAGCAAACCTGGAGTCTGTGTTACATAAATAGCTTGCTCTCCTGTCCAAATAGCTCCCACATAATCTTAAGAGCTTCAGAGGAACTTTAAATTGTGTCCTCTTGCAGAGAAACCACCTCCAAATTTAATGACCAGTGGACTACTAATTCACCCTGTCTTCCTCACGTGTTGGCTAGAGAGAATTTGTTTAGAGACTGGACCCTTAATTTTTCTGGTATTGCATATAAGGAGAAGGAGGCAATAGAATTCCCTTGGCTGAATTCACCACAGCAGCTCTCTTGAACCATAAGCTGTGTGTGTTGATGTTCAGCTGGAAATAGACTTACATATCTTGCTCTTATGCTTAGTCAGATTTCTAAATGTTTCAAAGAAGATAATTATATTTTCCCATGTGTCTTGCTTGTTCATCAGAAAACAATGCCAATATTTTCAGCTTTCCTGGGATTTAAGCACTCCTTGTCTTCCCCAGAGCTGCTGTGTGTAACCACAGAGGAAGAGATGGCTTTGAAACAGCAGCCTGGAACAATCTGTAACAACAGCAAGTGTGATGAGGTCCAAAGTAGGTCAGAAGAGCAAGGACTTGACTTTGCAGGTGGATGTGGAACAGGGATCACAAAGGGAGATGGGCAATGAGACAAATATGCACCCAGAGTTGCAGGGGGTTTCAAGGCATGCTTCACTTCACCCTGTGCATCCAGCATGGGCAGAACGGCTGCAGGAAGGTAGCATGAGGAGCACAGTAGCTGGGGACTTGCCTTGCCCAGTGTATGAATGTTTGCCTTCTTCCATAAATGAAGGCAGAATGTGAGTCAGTGCCCTCAAGACCACTTTGATGAGCATTGTTTTTCCACTGGCTGAGGTAGTGTAAATGCTGATATTCATAAAATATGCAGAGTGCCTGGCCAGGTTGCTGGATTCTCTTGCTGCAAGCCTTTCCTACTCTATGTTGAAATATATAGATGTCTTTCACTTAAAAGATGGATGTGTTATCTAGATTGCAGGTTTCCCATGTGTCGTGCCAGATGTTACACTCAGTTCTGAAATATGGTGAAGAAGGAAGGGGGTTAGAACTGAGCTCTGATTTAGGCAGAACCACTTTAGATAATTTTTTCTTCAAAGGTGAAATGGAAAGCCATTGTGTAGCAGTAAAGCTTGCCAGTTTGAATTGTGCCCAGCTGAGCAAACTTGGAAGCTACTATCATGCAGCAGCCTATGGGATACAAAATGAGTTGGCCATTTCCATCCAGTTCTGGTACTCAGAAATTCACACCAGAGAACCCGCAATTTCAAAGTGACTAGCTTTTGTTGTCAGACTCTTTAGAAAGGCCGTGGGCTGAGCAGGACACTAACAGTAACTTATCCTGTGACCTCTAGGCCACAGAACTTCCAGATGGGACCAAGGAGAACCAGACAAGCTGATCACAAGGTTAAACATTCATAAGGATTGTAAAAATGTTGGGAACATCTTCCCCTATCACTATCTGTGGGATGGGCATGTTTTTCAGAATATACGGAAGCTGAGGAAAATTTCAAGAGTCCATTGGCTCTAATACTGACATTTCAGAAAAACTGAGATCTGTTCCTCTTTTCTCCTCCCCCTCTTAAATATCTTGGCATTTTTCAAAGACAGATGAAGAACCCTTCTATAAGCAGCAATATAAAATTTCTTGTTCTCTACTTCTTCTTACTTAATAGGCTGGATACCTAAGGGATTCTTACACTTCAAATTTGTGTGAGTGCACACATATAGATATGCATGTTTCTGGTCTCAACCATGGTAGCCATATCAATTCTCCCTTTGTACTAATCCAGTTCCCTCTTGGCCAGTTTGACTAACAAAAATTTACCAACCGAGCAGCAGAGCAGAGCAAACACATTAAGAAAATAGCATTGAATGCAGCCTTGTGAAGAGCCATTGGCATCAGTCATCCCACAACAATCTGTACCACACGCCTCCTTCACTGTAAGGTCAGAGACAACCTTTCCCAGTCTGCAGTCCTTTCACAACATTAAATGTAATGTCGTTCTTCCTTCTCTGTTGCAGCAGGTAGGAGTTCAGTTCAAGAGTTCTTTTTAGAAAACTTTCCTCCTTTCAAAATTTGTGTTTGACTTTGCAAAAATTTATTCTAAGCTTGAAAAATTGCTGTTTGCTGTTCCTTCCAGAACAGGATAGCCCCAGGTATTACTGCCAGATGAGTGAATTATGCTGTCCAGTTTAAGGTGGAGTTATCAACACATCCACTGGGAGCATACATAACTACCCAACAGACTGAGATCTTTCCTGTTCTTTGAGCTGAATATAATTTCAGCCTGTCACTCTTTATCATATCCCCTTTAATCATGCAAAATATTTCCTCCTCTTCTCTCTCTCATCCTGCTCACAGACTTACCATTTTCCCCTTTAGCCTTCATTTAGTTGCAATATTCAGATTGTATTATACATTCTCTATAGAGTTAAGTAGGGAAATTGTCACCACGGGTTGTCTTTGAGGCCAGAATTAAGAATGGGTTCAAAAAAGGCTTAGGGAGTGCATGGAATAGTCCATCAAGGGCTATTAAATTCAAATATATAGGTAAACATTGGCTCAGGAAGTCCCTAGGCTTTACATTGCTGTATGCTGGAATGATATACTGGGGAGAAACATTGCTGTATTTCTGTCAAGCTTTTTATAGCTCTTTCATAGGGCATTTGCTTGTGGCCAGTGCCAGCCATAGCCTAGGAGCTAGTAGGACCTTTTGACCTGACACACTGAATTTGTGGTAAGTTTGGGATGGGAAGTTTTATCAAATTATACATAAAAACACCCTGTTCTGTTGTAATGATTATTACACAATGTAACTTCAAGATTTGCACCCTGAGATTTATAGCATTGTAGAGTCTTCCTGCACTTCTCCACAGATACTCTTGATTTTTTCAGATTTCAATTATTCTTGCCTCTTACTGGTTTGGCATAAGTGCTAAAAACAATTAATATTCAAGGGAATTCATCTTTCTGTGCTACGGGCTGTACAAATCCAGAGCTGAAGCAATCTGGATGCATTAGATGTATGTTTACCTGGTTGCATGTCAGTTTATTATCCAAGTTAGATGTCTTGGGGGAACAGGGAGAAGGAACAATTGTGAAGACAATTTTTATGATTTTAAAATGTACTGCGTAGCAGTTCTCTTCCTTCTCATGCTCTTGACTTGTAATCTGTTATAACAATATTCTGAAAATGCATGTTCCTGCTTCACTTTTTACCATTAGAAATATTAAGATTTTAAAGTGCTCATTTCAGAATTTGAGTTAAATTTAGTGATGGAAAAGCAGACTCAATCTTCCCCCTCCATCATGTTCTCCTTCCCACCCTCCCTCAGTTAAAAAGAAATAAAAAAATCCAGAAGTATTTAACAAAGTGTGAGGAACCAGACTTCCACCATTTGGGGACCTCACAATCCGATATTGAAACTTCTCCTGACTTAACCAGCATTTGACCATGGACTTCCCAAACTGAAAAAAGCTATTGCTCCAGTTCCAGTCCATTGCCTGCCTCCCTGCACCCTCTCTTTCCCACTTGCCCCTCTGTGAATACAAGCTTTGTGATTTTATGCTCTGGTTTGCCTTGAGTGTCAGACAGTTGCCAGCTGGTGGAGAAGGGTTCAAAAATCTGTGGAGTCAATTGGAGAGGAATTATACTGGTGTGATGGGGAGTTGGTAGAAAGTTGTGATACTGGTTTTCTGCCATCTTGTTCACACTCAAATAAAAGGAAGATGTCACCTAGGTATTTCCATAACCTAATTTTTGTCCTGAAATAAAGCACCAAGGGCATAGGCAATCACTTAAGAGTCAAGTGGATGTGTAATAAAAGTATGCTGAGGCCACTGCAAGTCAAGGACTGACTGACTGAGTTGGTCCATAGCTGTATTTTGCCCTTCTTTTTCTTTCTCTCTGCTGGTTTAAAACAGTGAGCACAAGCTGTCACTATTTACTCAGACACAGAGCTGAGAGAAAAACTCCATACCCTATTAGAGTTTTGAGTTTGCCTTTATGCGTGTGTGCTGGCTTTGTATTAATTGGCACTTCGGTAGGGAGAGAAGAGGGCATCCACAGCATTTTTCTCCCTAGGAAAGTCCTCTGTGACTTGATGGGACCAATCGGAGGCTGGTTTGGGTGTTGACAGCCTGAGAGACCAATTGGAGGATTCAGTCTGCCTCTGTGAATTCACATTTTGAAGCAAGCAAACCCTAGGCATGGCCCTTTTTTCTCTTCCGGCAAGAGTAAAGGTAACAGGGGCTGGCAAGCCTGGGCC